>JAUPMG010025760.1:0-14926 GCA_031762675.1 Pachysandra terminalis | reverse complement strand
AAAACAAAAGGACAATAAATTGCTTTTGGGTGACAAAAGTGATATCATATAAAACTCGCATATTAACAAAAAAAAAATATAAAACTCGCATTAAACTTATGATGCAGATTCTAATTCTAGCAGTAAGCTGCAATAGAGCATTAACACTTTGACAATGAAACAGGCCTTGGAGCACAGCCCTTCCAAACACACATACACGCACACACGGACACAACAAAAAAATAAACAAAAAAGGTAAAATGAGAGAGAGAGATAGAGAGCACACACACACACACACACATATATATATATGATCATAACTCTATTATAGTAAATTGAAAATCAATACATGTCTTAGTATGTATAAAAATGATACTATAGAACGTATACAAACAATACAGGATGCTAATAATGATCTGATTTGAAATATCAAGAAAAGATCAAGTGACCAAAACAAAATCCCATGGTTTTTAGATTAATATGCTATATGCTACGCCTGTCAATATCTTGCCTCTATTACTCAGTGGTAGAGCGTCAGTCTTGTAAACTGAAGGTCTGGAGTTTGATCCTGCATGGGGGCATATTTTCTTTTTCTTAATCCCACAAGGGCACATTTCTTTTCAACCTTCCATACAACTTTTATGAGAATAATTAGTGATAGAAAATTATTTATGTATCTGATTTGCTCTATTTTTTCAAGACGAAGATCGTCAGTGAACCTGGGCTGTGTGAAGCTCACACAAGGTTGACACCTGTCCCAGGCGGGCCCACAAAAAAGGTGGCCATCACCGGTTAAGGTAGAAGCCGGTTTAGGGTTTATAGGTCTCTTGGGGTTTTAGAAATGTCAGTCACCCTTTTTTGTGGGGTCCACCTGGGGACAGGTGTCAACCTCATGTGAGGTTCACACGAGGTTCACAGAAGATATTCGTCCTGAAAAAAGAAAGCAAATCAGATGCATAAAGAATTTTCTATCACTATATTCCCATAAAAGTTGTATGGAAGCTTGAAAAGAAAATATGCCCCCAAGCAGGATCGAACTACAGACCTTCAGTTTACAAGACTGACGCTCTACCACTGAGCTATAGGGGCAAGACATTGACAGACGTAGCATATAGCATATTAATCTAAAAGCTTGCTTTACTTGCTCGCTTTCGGCCTTCCTAATGGAGCACATGAACCTTGGATCTTCTTAAACCCTAATGTTAATGGTATTCTATATATATATATATATAGAAAGAGAGAGAGAGAGAGAACAGACACACACAGACATATATATATGACCATACCTCTATTATAGTAAATTGAAAATCAATACATGTCTTAGTATGTACAAAAACGATACTATAGAATGTATACAAACAATACAGGACACTAATAATGATCTGATTTGAAATATCAGGAAAAGAATAAGAAGCGATCAATACAAAATCCCATGGTTTTATTGATTCCCAACAAGAATGTCCAGCTTGAGAACTTCTGATTGCAGTGAATGGAATTCTAGTTCAGTTGTGAAAACCATATCCAATAATGAAAGGAACTATAGATCCAGTGATAAAAGACAGACTAAAGATACCTGTAGTTAGCCGATTTCTCTTAAATGTTCCAGCCCCTACCTGCATCAATCGTAAGAGTTAATAGAAGATCCAAATCCTCCATCGTTTACCAATGAGAATGTGAAAGGGAATTAAATAAACAACTCCTCCATTTGAGTTCCATGAGCTTCTCGCGAGTACATAAAAGATAAAAATCATAACTCATCAACTAATACTGAGATTCAAGTATAGTTTTTAACAATGAAAAATTGTTGGGATTCATGGGGCCAAACGAAAATTTAAAAAAAAATTAAGTTGCGTCATCCAAAGCTCCAAATTTTTTCCATTTTATTTATTTACAATGACATTTATTACAATTTTCCGAGCAAAATCCCACAAAATTCAAAGATTATATCACCCTTTTTCCGCAAAATAATTTGTCCCAAAATTTCTTGATTTTGAATTTGGTGAACTTATATTTCGTGAAAATCTTAATGAAATTATAACCAAGACTTCAAATTGGGTTCTTGTCCAATTTCCTTCCGATTCCCTCCCTTGCTCCTCTAGCAAGATATGAACCACATTTACAACCAAGAAACCAGAACCGAGATGGAGCTTCAAATTGGCAATAATAAAGAATAACAATATAAACAAAACCTATATGTGCTTTCCAAAACAAGAAATATCAAATCAGCTTGTGATTATCACTTCATATCAGAACATAACTTTCTGTTATTAAGAAGAAAAAAATAAAAAGTGATTGACTAATAAGAGCTCAACCTCGCTTTCAATATTACAGGAGCCTTCATTTCTCTCGCGCTCTGTTGAAGGAAAGATGATAAAAAGAACAAGGATGAAAACTCTATAAGATAGAAGAAATATAAATGAGTTATGTGAGATAGAACAAGGAGGCGACAAATGGATTCGAGTTCTGACCAAGTGATCTTCTGCTCCAAACTCGTTTGAAAATGGCGTGAATCACATCCTGATAGACAATCACAGTACAGATCGTCAGAAAACATTAGTCACCAGAACAAATGGGATAGGGAAGTAGAACACCATAAGCATTAGCATTAGGGTGTTACAAGATCCAATGTGTTCTCCATTACGAGCTCCCGAGCTTCCTGCTTATCGAAGAAAATTTGAACACAATTAACATTAGGGTTTAAGAGGATCGAAGCTTGTGCTCAATACGAAGAGCGAAAATGTGAAAGTAAAGCAAGTCTTTTATACTCTAATATGTTATATGCTACGCCTCTCAATATCTTGCCCCTATAGCTCAGTGGTAGAGCGTCAGTCTTGTAAACTGAAGGTCTGTAGTTCGATCCTGCATGGGGGCATATTTGATTTTCCTTTTTTATTTATGCATTTGTTCAATCACATACTTATATGCATTATAATATATATACATATATATATATATATTTTATGAAAGCATTATAATATTCTACACATAACTAATCTTGAGGATAGACAACCCACAATTGAATGGGTTGGAATTAAGAGAATTCAGTGAAAGATTACTTTGACAATAATAGAAGCCCTCTATAAAAATAATTATATATCCAGGGAATTTGTTATATGACATGTTACTTTTGTTTGTTGGCTACTTTCATTTTTATAAGGGAAAGGACATTAGATGATTTGAATCCTTAAAAAAATTATATACTAAATTAATATATGTGACAAAACTTAATATATAAATATTATTAAGACTTATATATGTTATAATATTCTATACATGACTAATCACATACTTATATGCATTATAATATATATACATATATATATATATATTTTATGAAAGCATTATAATATTCTACACATAACTAATCTTGAGGATAGACAACCCACAATTGAATGGGTTGGAATTAAGAGAATTCAGTGAAAGATTACTTTGACAATAATAGAAGCCCTCTATAAAAATAATTATATATCCAGGGAATTTGTTATATGACATGTTACTTTTGTTTGTTGGCTACTTTCATTTTTATAAGGGAAAGGACATTAGATGATTTGAATCCTTAAAAAAATTATATACTAAATTAATATATGTGACAAAACTTAATATATAAATATTATTAAGACTTATATATGTTATAATATTCTATACATGACTAATCCTAAGGATCTCTTTAAAAATAAATAATGGTCAAATTATCATTTCAAAGTGACAAAAATGACTCTATTACAACAACCAATTGAGTGACAGCAGAATCCCTTTCATCACATCAAAACAAATGTATGAATGATAAGGACCCACAATTGAATGGTTGGAATTAAAAAAATTCAATGAAAGATTACTTTGACAATAGGAGCCCTCTATAAAATAATTATATATCAGGGGAATCATGTTATATTACATGTTTTATTTATTATTATTATTTTACAGATGTGGACCTCACTTCTCGTGGTTTGAGCATTGACCACAAGAAAAGAAAAGAAAAAAAAGTTAAAAAGAAAAAATAATAAAGTACATTATTTTCAACTGTTTGGTTGGATATAGAAATTTGAGAGAAAATTATAAAAAAAAAATGAAGAAAACCAAAATAAAAATTAGTCAATTTTTTTTATTAGCCATACAAAATAATTATACGGATTACAACATGCAATCCATGCATGCGATGGTTGTAGTGGTGGAGGGGTGGTAATGGTGGTGGTGGTGGTGGTGAGGTGGTGTGGTGGTGGTGGTGGTGGTGGTGGGATGAGGATGGGGATGGGAATGGGGTTGGGGGTGGTCGTGGTGGTGGTGGTAGAAAGGCTTTCTCGCCAACTTTTTTCTTTTTATTTTCTCTCAAAATCTCTACCTTTTTGGAGAGAATTTGTAGTTACAAAGAGAAAATTTTCTTTTCAAATCTTTCTGTTCTTTCAAAAATAGTCAACCAAACAAAAAAAATTTATTTTCTTTAGCCCTTTTCTTTTATTTTCTTTTGAAATTCAGGTTCCAAACACAACCTAGATATCAGTATTGTATAAGGATGTACATACAAGCTGCAAGTGCTGGCCCAGCACAACCTAATTATATATCTCACACCCGGTACAACACCGGACACAATTATTTTCGTGCCGGGCCATGCCTGGCCAGGTTTCGTCCTTTGCCTATAAATTGGCCTAAAAATGAATCGTGCCCATGCCTAATCTTGCCTGGACCGTTCCGTGGGCTAGGACCCCAAATCAGGCCAGGTACGATAAAACCTATCGTGTGGTGTCATGCCTAGGGCTATCAATGGGTCGGATTTAGATCCGATGCCGACCCGAATCCGAATAAATTTATCCGATTAAATCAGATATTTATCCGATTAAATGTCTATTGGGTCGGATTTGGATCCGAATAGGTGGATCTGTTTATAATCAGATTCGGTTCTGGTTATATATGTATCCGACCCGATTAAGATCCGAACCCGATTAACTTATAAGGATACTTAAGGAATATTATATATATGTTAAAAATACTTATGTAATTTTATATATATGTTAATTTCTAAGGATACTTAAGTAGTTTTATGATTTGAAAGAAACATTTTTTCATTTTTTGCTTAATTGTTTTACATGTACCCTTTCTATATGCATCAAAAGTATTATAATGTACTTAATTCAAGCACTTGAAATTTGTTAATTTAATCGGATATCCATCTAAATGTCGAATTCGGATATTTATTCGGATTCGGATCTCTGTGAAGTTAATCGGATTTAGATTCGGATCATGGCAGATCCGGCCCGAATCCGACCCCTTTACAGCCCTAGTCGTGCCATGACTGGGCACGATCCAAATTGTGACAGGCCGGGTCGACATGCACGGCCCAGCACGTTTGTACATCCCTAGCACTGTAGACTCTAAATAAAAAGTCCAATTAAAAACCCTTCGGCCACCTTCCGCTCTCCTCATCCCGCTGTAGAACGAAGAAGTAGAGTTTCCAGTCCACTCGATGGCCAGCGTTTTTCACAAATTTCTTCGAAAGCAACCATCTCTGAGAATCATCACAAGCTTTGGCTACCCACAATCATCAAACCTCAGAACCCCTTTCATTCTCAATGAAACGCTTCTGAGCAAAAATAAATCGGGCGATACCAGTAATTCAAGCCCCTTCTATGGTTCTATAAAGAGAGAGGAGATTACATCTTTTTCTTCCTCCTTGATTTATCCAAGTTTCCCTTTTGGGTATCATCTAAATCCTATTTCTCCAACTGGGTTCTATCAATCAGAGGTCGAGGAGGTGGGATCGGGTGGTTCGCAGACGGTATGGGCTGATAGCGTCAAGCAGAAGAGGAAAAGGAAGATGAACAAGCACAAGTACCAGAAGCGAAGAAAGCTTCTCCGGAAAAAGACCTAGGTTTAATCGGTGAGAGTTGATCCATAGGGATTGTAGTTTCTTTTTGTTTTTTTCTTCTTCTGATTTATTCCCATTTTTCTTCAGTTTGTGGTAGCAAATATTATCTTATATTATTTTGAAGATTTAATTGAGTTGGGACTATGATAGTTATCTTATTAGGAGATTTGATTTTGTAATTTACTTCATATAATTTTGTCTCTAAACCCTGCAAGGTCTGTTTGTAATGTAATCTGACTGAAGATATGGTTTTTGACATATTGTGATGGAGGAACAAGATTCTTGTTGCCGATCCTAGCTAATTGGGATGAGGCATTTTGTTAGTGATGTTGATGTTGAATGTCTTTTTTGTAATCAACAGAGCATCTTCAATAAATTCTGATTTTCTACATGTAACCTTATTACAAATGTTAATAGGTGTGAAGCAATGGTAAGAATTGAGAACTATGTGACTCTCTAAAGTAGCCACTTACTGTCATCTAGGATCAGTTACCCCAAAGAGGGGGATATTAGTGAGGATGTTACCTATAGAATTAGAGTTGGATGGTTTAAGCGAAGAGGTGCTTCTAGACGCTTCTAGAGTGGTATACGGTCGACTAATTCTATTCAAGCCGAAAGGCAAAGTTTGTAAGACAGCTACCATGCCAGCTATGATACATAGAGAGCAATGTTGAGCAATAAAGAAGCAACACATTCATAGAATGCTTGTTGCTAAAGTGAGGATGTTGAGATAGATATGTGGTAGACTAGGAAAAATCAGGTAAGGAATAAACATATCCAAGAGTGACCAGGCATACACCAAATAGGAGGGAAGATAAAGGAAAATATGTTAAGATGGTTTCACCATGTTAAATGAAGACCCAGAAAGGTGCTTGTTAGGAGCAAAGAGATGTATATTGAATGTCCAAAAGGGTGAGAGCTAGGGCCATTGACAGGTCGAATATGATTCGAATATGGCTAGATCCATATCGAACCGAATTAAAACCGAGAATCCAAATTCAGCCAAAATCTGATCGGATTTGTATTTTCCTAATCCGTATTTGAATTTGATTAAACAAACTTAATTTCGTATTCGGTTTGTATTCAATTTCATATTCGAATTCGGTTTGGTCCAATAATTATACTAATATTTGAATTTCAATTTTGTAACGCTCGAACCAAATCAAACGGAACCGCATTTGGAATGCAAGAAGACATTCTTTTATATAGGGAATCGGTTATCAGCCGATTCTCACTATATAAAGAATCCCACTATTCCCTTCTCATATGAGTTATTTAATATTGTTTAAGTTAATTGTTTAAACATAGAAGAAACTTTAAATTAAATATTTTAAAGGCTTATCCAGATTCGGATATTCAGATTCGAATTTTTGGATCCTTATTTGATCTGTCGGATATGGAGATGTTACCATATTCGATGTTTTCGGATCGAATACGGGTCAAATTCGGATTTTAATCTGACCCATTGACAGCCCTAGTGAGAGGAAGACCAAATAACATGGATAGAGTTCTTAGATACGATTCCAATGCATACAATTTGATGAAGATATGTATTTTGATAGATTGGAATGGCATAACAGGATTCGTGTCGTTGGCCGCAACTAGTTGTGATAAGGCGTTTTGTTTTTATCGTAATCTTGAAAGCAGGATATCAACACAATTCTGTTAAATATGTTTCTCAGTGATAACTCAATGGATATCATTGGATTATCCAATGAAAAAACCTTTCTTCAGGGAATCTCTTACCCTTATTGATCTAGATCTCTGTGAATAGGCGTCTTATTTCGGGCCTTTAAAGAGGTAAGCTTTGTAACCCCCATAGAGTGGGAAGAGGAGGAAGTAGTAAGGTTACTAGAGGAGATATATAAGACAAGTAATAGAGAGGGGGGGGACCTAAGATTGTGAAGGTGGTCCAATGAAGGTAAGTTCTCAGTTAAATCTATGTATCAATCACTGTTAGAGGTGATTACTTGGGATGGTCCTTGGAGGCTGATCTGGAATTGCGGTACCCCTTCTAAGGTAGCTTTTTTCTTATGGACAGCAGTAGAAGGTAAAGTGCTCACAATGGATAACTTTGAGAGAAGGGATTGGTGGTTGGCTTCAAGATGCTGTTTGTGTAAAAAAGAAGAGGAATCCTCTGTACACTTATTCTTACATTGTGAAGTTACTAGAGGAACTTGGTGTGCTTTCTTCATAAGATTTCAAGTGAATTGGGTGATGCAGTATGGTCTGAAGGATTTTTGTGTTAGTTGGGGGTGGAAGCAGAAGAAGAGGGGTAAGAAGAGGAGTTCAATTTTATGGAATTTATGTCCTGCAGTTATAACTTGGTCGATCTGGCACGAAAGGAATTGTAGAATATTCGAAGCCAAGGAAACAGATTTTCAGAAGCTGGTGGAAAAATCTCTATCACTTTTATTTCTGTGGGCTTATATACACTGGGTTTTTTTTAAGTCTCGGGATCTTGGATTGGGCCGATCCCGATCAGGATCGGCGATACCGGCCGATCCAAAAGTTGGATCGTCCTAAAAAAAAGGCGTTAACGGCAACTGTTCTGGATACGAGATTTCTAGAAAAGATCGCGGGTTTGGTGGAGAAATCGAAAGAAACGAAGGATTCATACTTTGGTCCCCTTTTTTTGTATCATCATAGTATGGACATTGTAGAGCTTCTTAATATCTTAATACAAATGGATGCTCTGTTTTCAGTCTCATATAAGATACTTGAAACAGAGCATCCGTGAGGCGTGGATAGATACTACAAAACAAAATTGCGACATTTGAATCAGTCGACGACTGTGACCGAGATCCATCTATCCGGACTGAAGGTCATCGTTCAGCTTAAGAATCCGGAAGAGAACAGAAACTTGAATCTGAAAGGTCGAATCAGTTTCTTCTCACAATCGAATTGTCGAGATTGCAACGCAGTTCGATCGATTGTTCTTCAGAGACTGGATTGAAATTCCTAGAGATCAACCGTTGGATCGGCCGATCCAATCACTGGATCGGACCAGATCGGCCGGTCCGATCCAAAGCCTAACGATACCACAGTTGTATCGTGGCTTGGGATCGGACTGGTCCTGGCCGATCCCGATACAGACCGGCCGATCCGATCCGATCCTTGAAACCATGTATATATACCCAGAATTTAGCAGTATATCATTTGAAGATTTTGGTCGTCGTTGGGGGTTATTTTGGGATTAGAGAGTTAAAATCCAGGTTTTTGAGTTGTGTGGGAATTTTAGTTACTTTTTCTAGTTTACTGGGGGGTTGTAAAGGAATGTAAAATTCCGTACAGTTATTTATCCTTTTGATACATTAATACAAAGAATCGTAAAGCTTAAAACAAAAAAAGCTTTGTTACTCCCATAAACAGCGAGTTCTAAAAGTGATTCCACAATCAGTTTTTTATCCATTGGTGGAGTCATATAATCTCTTATGGAAAAGTATGTTTCTTTTATACTTACTATGCTGTTGCAAAGTATGGAAAAAGTTGAGTTTGTCATATTTTCAAATGGGAGATAGATTTTGTGAAATAAATTTTTTATTTTTATAGGTTGTGCAAAAATAACAAGAAAATTGTCGCTAACGGTTTTAGTGGTATATATATGTGTGTGTGTGTGTGTGTGTGTGTATACATGTAAAGCGAATGGTGTCTAACTTGTGTCTAGCATCTGACTCTCCTCGCAGGTGGACATTGGCAATTGTAAAGGTGAATAGCTTGTAGGTCGTAATGGAAAGCTTATTCCAGGACTAAGTTGGTGGGGCCTTGGCATGATGTATGGTCTAAGGGACACAATTTTGGTTTGTAGTGGAGATTATGAATTCTTCCAGTTGTAATAAGAGGTAGAGATAGAGATAACGGAGAGAAGATTCAAGGTATATATTACAGCAATAAGAGGCACAATCTTAATTCAGTATTTTTGAAGGAATTCATGGTTTGGACATCGGAAATTTGCCAGGGTTTAAAGTACCCTTTGAGCTTCTTATTTATTTATTTTTGGTTAGCCAAGTCTGTAACTTTGTAAGAAGGAAATTTAGCACACGGAGATCTTTTTAATGTAATTGAAAGGCATTGATGAAAACCTTCTCTTCTTTTAGGTGTTGTCATGGTTTCTTTCTCATATGTTGATTGTTTGGTTCAATTGCCACCATCCTTAGGATAGCTAGTGTCCCAGTTTCACAGTTTTTCAATCTTTACATGGTCTCAATTCCAACTAACCTGTATACTAATGACAAAGTTCACGAACTTATTCTATTGATACTGTGTTTCTGGAGCCTGGGACTACAGGACCATGTTTGCTCTATAACTTGACCTGTACCAAAGTTGTTATAATCTGTACCCATTGTCATGGTTTGCCCAATTTTTTTTTTTTTTTTGTACTTCTCGTTGTTTTGATCTTAGGGTTCAGGTTGAGCAAATCTCCCTCTGGAACCCATTCTCATGACCAATGTCTGATCCTTACTTCTTTGAGGGAGTTGTTAGTGTTATTAGTCCTTTTGTCTTGGAAACTTGGGAGTGTTTGGATATTTTGTTCATTCGTTTTACAAATAAGTGGAAGTTGAGGGATGCCCTTGGAAGGGGCGAATAACTAATGACAACTAGTTGATTCCGACCATATTGATTCACTTATTGGATCTGTTAAGGAATCTCTTAAATTAGGTGTTATAAGAGTATCTAAGAGTAGTATTATTTGATAAGCATATGATGGAATGTCTCTAGAGAAATTTTGGCATTATTGTTTAATACTGCCATTTTTTTAATTTTTTTTTGGTGCATTGTTGATCCCAAACCTTGGTAATGGCGGCACTTTGCGCCAAGTTATTTGCTGGCATAGAACTTAGCTAAATCCCTGAAAAAGTCACTAGAGATTTTAGTTGGAGGAAAGGATCTAACCAGATATATCAATACTTTAAAGGACATGTATGAAGGTTGCAAACTGGCTTGGCGGCGATTCCTTTTAGCAAATGTTTATTTATTTTTTTGTGTTGGTTATGTATTAATTGGCAGCCGTGTTAAGAAGTTTATTAGTGTTTTGCTTATGATGTGGTATTGTTAATCAAAGTAGAATTGGAGTAAATGCAGAATTAGAAATACGGAGGGATGCCTTGGGTATATATTTCGATTTATGGAATGCTAGTTTTATTAAAAACATGGATAGGGATGGGGCTATAGTAAAGATAGATATAAGATCTCTGATGCTAACACTACTGTATCATTGTTTGATTGTTCACAATGAAGCATAGATTGGCATGGGGAATCAAAGCTAGATGGCTAATGTGGAGATGTGCTAATAGGATGTTATATCGTCTGTTCATTCAAACTAAAAGACTGTCTGCTTTATATTAGATCAGTCAATGACTCCGTCAATTGGCTAGCTAAGAGTAGGGTGACAAGATAGAATATGCTGATGGCAATCCCTTCCGAGAAGATTTTGTATGAGAGGGTATAGACATTTTCTGTTGTTGAGTTTTTCCTTTTTATTCTTGTTCTCTTTTTCTCTCTCGTTTTTCTTTTGGTTTGTGCTGCTTGTTGATTCCATCCTTTTTTGCCACATTCTTTCTCATATAATAATGTATTTGTTATTCAACAAATACAAGACCAGCTCTGTTGTACGAAACAATTTTTATTGCCAACTAAGACAGCATATCCATTAGATGAGTGTTGCTGATATGGGGATGATGAAAGGGATGAATGGAAAGACTACAAAATCATCAGCAACAAGATGCCATCCAACTTGAACTGGGGAGGGAGGAAAAGAAAAAAGAAGAAGATAAATTTGAGTAGGAAGGTCGGGAAGAAATGATAAAAATGAATGCATTAAGAGGATGTGGGAGTGGCCTTAATAGGCCTTTGAGATCATTTTGGCATGTTAAACAGAAAACTGGTGATGGTGCTAATGGGAGGATGAGGGTTTGCTTAAGTGGAAAGTTCTGGAAGGCCAATGAAGTATGAAAAAGATGTGGATTGAGTTGGTAAGGAAGGATTTCAGAGCTCATTGTTTAATTGAAGGCATGGGTTGAATCTAGTTACATAATTCATGGTCGATCAATTGAGAGATTTGTGTTTGACCATCTAAACACCTTTATCTAGATGAGATTGTTTGGCCTGTACAATTATATAGGGTAAAGAATGTCTGATATGATTTTCTACTGAAAATTGTTTGGAACTGAAGTACCCGAAAGTTTGTTTCTGTTCTGGTGGATCAGATTGACCCAAACAGGTTCATAGTTGCAATGCAGTAGGTCAAACAATAAAGCCAAATTCAAAATGAGAGGTGTTAAACAAGTTGCTCACTCCTAGAATTACAATTATTTCTGAAGAAATGTATTTGCTTCATCTTCTATTTGTGAGAGGTTGAAACCTTTCATGTTCAGCTCCTGGTTAATGTAATCGTTTACTTGGGCTGCGTTTGGCATTGCTTAATTAAGGATCAGTCAAGTGTAATTGTATTATATATAAAAAGATAATTACAAGAATATCAAAAACAACTGTATACAAATTGTATACCTCAACCGAAATCCCAAACCTTCTAAAAAATAACAGCCTAAGCAGTCGTTACTCCAACCAGAATTAGCTCCCAACAGTCAGCGCCACCGCTATCCAACCGCAAAGAAGACCAAAAGAACAATGTCGAACTCATCCTTCTAAGAACCAGCTCAAAAGGGTACCAATGTCTTCCCACAACCTTTATCCTTCTCCCCCATCCACGAATAAACTCCTTATATGACAAAGCTCCAATACGAGCATGACCAAACTTCTCGAGGAAAAACTCCCAGCATCTACCCATCACTTCGCATTGAACAAATAGATGATCCAGTCTCCTCTTCTCTCTTATATAAAGCACACCTGTTCAGGATAGACCAACCACGGCTCTTGAGATGATCCACAGTAAGAATCTTATCTTGCCATCCCATCAACATGAAGAACGCCACCTTGAAAGGCAGCCTCATCTCCCAAATCAATTTTTCATTCTAAAAAATCCGGTCAGCACCAAGAAAAGAACCAAAGAATGACTCGACGGAAAATTTGCCATCCTTTCCCCAAGTCCAGCCCGTAAGGAGAAGTTGCTCAGAACAACTTCTCCGGGAAGTTGGTTTCCAGACATTACTAAACCTTTTGAAAATGACATTTTTACCCACAAATTTTAAGATAATTTCTATTAGTTTGTCATGATAAGGTATTTTACTAACTGTATTTACCGAACTTCATTTTTTATTTTTTATTTCAAAACAAGCAACTTGTTTTTGTTGCTGTGGATAAGTGTTCCCATTGAATCACTTATTTTTAGAGTGCTTACCCGTGAGCACAAACAAGGCCCAATGCAGCTTGGTGTTTGGTGAAGCTCTTAAACTTGGTGCATGCAATGTTGTGTTAGAAATGAGAGAGCTGCTTTACAATTTGAGTTGCAGCCCATGTGTTTTTACCAATTTGAGATTATTCCTCCACTTACACATTGACATGTAGGATTGCCAATTGATATTTACAATATACTAGTTATATTGCACGTGATAATCCTCCATTAATAATAAATTCTAACATAATTTTGTAAAATAATTAAAATAATTTTAAGCAAAATTTAATTATTTCTTTATTTTAATATATTGTATTTCAATATAATTAAACAAAATAAATATATAATATAATTTTATTTATATATTATTTTAATTTCTTAAAAAAAATTGAAAAAGCTATTCCTATTTATGTAAAAATTTAATAATTTTTTTTAAGTTGAATAAAAATTCTGGAACTTGCTTTCACATTAAGTAGTTAATCAATTACATTGACTCTATTTTATAATTTCACGAAGAAAACAAAATTAAGATATTTATTGAAAGTTTTCAATCTTTTAATTCAAAACCTTACTCTCAAATAACTTTATTTTATTAGTTTAAAGTATGAATTGTCTGGACAAGTGCATGAACCTATAGAAGTAAAAAAGAAAGGGCTAGAAAAAATAAATTAGAATTTAAAATAATTTTCTTAATATATATGTATGTATGTATGTATGTATGTATATAACATTTATTCAGATGCTGACTTTTTTTTACTTGTTAATCGCTCACTCTACAGACTATTTTTTAAACATAAGCAAATTAATCATAATAAATTGTTTAAGAATTAAATCACTAAATATTTTTTATATAAGGGCACAAAAAACCAAAAGTTTAACGCATTTCGTGAAATTGGAGTACATTATATAAAATAATTCTCATAGACTAATAAATCTCACTCTCAATAAGTGATCAAATCATCTATTTTGCGCAGTAAGCTATCAATTTGCACTATATGTTCCACTATCATCTCATCATTGATGAATAGTTAATCATGAGATAACTATGTAAAGTACAAAGACTGAGCAAATATTAAACAATAAAATTATAAATATTACTTATAATTATTAGTTATATTAATTAAATGTTATTAACATATAATCAATCTTACTTGTATAAGTATAAAATTTTACTTTATAGTTATAACAAAACATAACTTAAATTTATAATATATATATATATATAACTATAAATAGGCCTTACCAGTCTAGGGCATGTCTGGCTTGACATGGCATGGCCCAATCGTATCATGGAACTCAATCAAGCATAACTTTTGATAACATAGAACTTAAAATTGCCAAACTACATAAAATTTAAATATTTTTTTTGAACATTTAGTTTTTTTTTTTTTTTTTAATTTTAGAACATCTTATTTGTTCCCTTGGCCTTGGTGACATCGATGACAACTTGTGTTGCAATCTTTTTAACTTATTTCTTACTTTCTTTTAGTCCCTAATATATAATACCTCAACAACAATGATAGTTTACTAAAAAACATAAATCATGTACCACTCCATAAGTAGGCGATTGTATTTTGTTATGTTTATATTGTTTTTCTGTGTATGAAGCTCAAATATGTGGAGCTAGTCATTTGAAATAGTTCGACCATGATATACATTGACATTCTCAGTATCTTGGGAGCATAAAGCCTTCATGCCCAACTTGTTAATAATTTCTAGTCTAGGTTCCATGAAGAGTCATGTAAACTATATCATGAAAATGATATTAAGTCACATACTTTTTGTATGTCTTGCAC
>JAUPMG010025749.1:0-14927 GCA_031762675.1 Pachysandra terminalis | reverse complement strand
ACAGTTTGGATGTCTACTCCTAGATTACTTAAAATGTTAAAACCCATTTCAATATGCTTTTGAGGAATCTTGATTCAGATATTTTTGTTTCATCGAAATGATAATAATAATGGAATTGTGTTTTAAGAATTTGCATTATGAGATCAAGAGTTTGGGAACTTGGATGAAGAAGTTACCTCTTTTCTGTATTTGGTTGAGTTGGGTTGGCTAGATACCATCACCACCCACGCCTACCCCATCACCATCCTCTCTCACCCATATTCTTGAACTATGAATCCCTTTCCTGACTTAGTGACTTCCACTCCTCTCTTTTCATTATAGTGCTCTTACAATAAGAGCACAACTATATACCTCATACAGGTACAGCATCACTAACCAAGAAAAAAAGGAAGAAAATAAGCAGTAATATAATATCAATCATAGACCACACAACACTTGGATGAAACTTGATGAACTTATCTATCATTGAGTTGTATATTTTCTTGGTGTAACTGTTCAATAGTGTTGATCTAAGCCTGCATGTAGGACCTGAGGATATATGTAAGTCAATTCTGTAATGGCTAGCTTGGTTTGACTCTTTTGAGTCATGGGTCATAACCCTATAGAGAATAGACTTTTAAGGGTACGTGGTTACATGATAGACCCGAGGTCCATTGCATATGTGATGATAAATATTATGTCTAGATTGAATCTTTTTTAATCCAGTCTCTCTTATCTATGCGGTTAGAGGAGAATTCGGAAACTTTGGATCACCAGAAACGGCTGAAATTGTTGCTGTAAAGGAAGCTATGGAGTTGGCGCAGAAGGAAGAATGGAATCATCTTTTTGTAATTAATGACTCCCATAATATATGGCTGTTTTGGAAAATGATCATGGAGATACTGAAGATCAGAATGCTGATTTAATCACTTACCTTAAAGAACAGAAGGCACTTTTTGATTATATTCATTTTGTACATGTAAATAGATACCACAATGACTTTGCTCATGAAGTGGCTAGGTTCTGTAAAGAAAACTTATGTTCTGTATGGTGGCATCAAGATATACCCTCTTGGCTTTTGGAACTAATTAATGAGAGGGTATTCAGTTGTATGGACTTATTACTTTAAATGAAAATCCTGCTTACAAAAAAAATATATCATTAATACTTTGGACTCAATCGGACTATACTAATTATTTTGTTAATTAGATGTCTTCCATCCCTGTTGCACATATCTCCTTTGACGATGCCGAAGAAACGCCGGCACAATGGACAGGAGATCAAATTCAAGTTCTAGTTCTGAACCATATACCATGGCCAAGTGTATTCAAGTCCTTGAAAGTATAGATGAGCTAGAAATGGAAACATATTTAAAAGCAATTGATAAGATTGGGAATAAAATAGGGCGGGAGGCATTCATCGAGATGTCAGGTGAACATAAGAAAGGGTGGTTAGATAGTCTTTAGATTGATCTTCGACATTTAGTAGGTGGAGCTATGTTAGGATTGTTATTTACTTATTTATTTATTGTCTTTTAGACCTTGTTTAGAATCGATATATAATTTTGGAGTTTTTTGCTATGAAGGTTAATATTATATGCTTTATTTTGTGTATCAATTATGAATTTATGATGGCATTGTGAATTTTATTTTATTTAAAATCCATAGTTCTTTATATAATAACATGTAACAGAATTCATTATTGTTAATTATATAGTTATATTATTTAAAATAATAATATAATATCAAAAAAACAATTTATTAGCTTACAGCTACCAAACATGGTTTTTTTACTTTTCAACAGCATAAGCAAATGTTTACCAAACAGCTTTGCTTAATGAAAAGAACTTTCCGAAATAAAAAATTTGCTTATGCTTTCTTGCTTCTGACAACAACTTTTTGAAAGCATTACCAAACGCAGGCTATCCCTTTTCTCTCTCAGAGTCTTTACTTACTATTGTTTTCTACCTCTTAAATTTCAGAGGTTTTCTAGAGATCCTTTAATGGAGGATACGTTTTGATATTTATAGGGAATTTAGCATCTCAAATTAGGACAAATGTCAATCAAATATCCATATAGGAGTTTATAAATATCCCCCATGCATTAAACATATCCCAGATGCCACGTGTTTTTCAACACGCCTAAGTTATTTCCAGAAAGAATGATGAGTCATTCAAACCTTCAAAACTTGCTATGTGATAGGTTGCTTTAGATCTAGAATAACACAGATTAGATGACACGTGTTGCATGCAATACAAATCTAAAAGCAAATTTTCCACTCTTGCAGTCATTCTAGATAAGACAAAATCCCCTTTAGATAAGTCATACAACAGATATTATAAGTAGCTGAGGTTTTATCACTTGCTTTCTATTTCTGAGAAATTCGTCCCAATCAACTGTAAAGGAGTCACTTCAATGTCATAAATACCTTTCTAGATTCTATATATCTCAAGGGAACTCCCTTTGGCGGCTATTTTCCATTGAAGGAAGCCAAAATAACCTTATATTTACAAGGTGACCAGTATATTCTCGAGTTACCTATATAGAGAACTAAAAGTGGAGTGTCTCAGTAGTGAACTCGTTTTCATGACCAATAGTCCCCATAAACAAGAGCTTACTTTGGATTTTTTTAAGGTTTATAGCTACAGTAACCAATTCTAGTGCCCTCAACTTTAATGAAATCAGAAGTAAATATGTTCCCTTGTGAGTTCCTTTGAAATAAAGTGAGAGGAAGTTTCTCAAAGTTCGTAAGAAACCCATCTTCAGGAAACACTTCTGGAGACGGCGTGAATTCGACTTCTGAAGCTCTTTCTACTGAGGATTTGCTTTTAAAAGTCAAAGTCTCCAAAATATAACTTGAAGTCAATACCTAAGGATAAAGAAGAGTGACTTCGAGTCTTACTTTGTAATTCAGATGCATAAAAGTGTGCATTCGAGGGGGTAAACCCATATCTTTGTCCTTCAAATGTGACAAAATCCTTAAGTCTTTTTTAGGGTAACAGGCCCTTAGCCCTTTGAGGGTGACTAACTCTTGACAAATTGACCATCTCAGCGTGGTTAGCCTCTAATTCACTTTAGTATGAGGGAAGATACCTCATTCGAATTCACCATATGGAGGTGATTAGTCTTCAAATTCACTATCTGCAGGTGGTTAGCCTTCGAATTCGTCTTAGTAAGAAGAAATATACCTACTTCGTGATCCTTTCAAGACAAAATATGATAAATGGTCATCTGAAGTCTATGGATTTGATCAAAGATTGACTTCTGAGTTAGAAGACATATAAAGTTCCCTCGAATATCTCTTTTCAAGCGATAAAATCACTCAAAGTCTCTTCTTCGGAATGAATAGATGTGACTTTGAGGTTTTATTTGAAGTTTTACATGTTTGTGAAGTTCATTAGGGATAGCATACCCTGTATCTGTCCTTCGAGAGGAATAATGTTTTTCAGAAGGAATGAAGAAATCCCTAGTCCTTCGGTCATTCCGAGGGTAGTATCCCACTGTATAACGAATTCGAATCTTTATCTTTTTGGTCATCCAAAAGGAAGTTAGCCTGTATTTGTTATGTTTGGGACATGTAGCTTTCCCCCACAAGCTGGAATTCAAAAAATGTTGCTGTAGACACCCCAATTTGCACGGAAAAAACTTGCTTTTTAATCTTTGCAGCTTCTGGAGGCTTGAGCTTGGCACCTTTTCATGTTCGATCCCAGTTTCAATCCCAAATCCATTTGAGCCAAAATTCTCCTTGAAATCCCAAAAATCAATGAAATTATCAAAATACCCTCAGTGGACCCCTTGCGCTTCATCATTCACCAAAATCCATTTCTGGCAGCATAATTGAATTCTAGGCAGAAAATGTGTTCCAATGAGTATACAATCATCTAGTTCCAAGATCATATGAGAAAATGACCATTTTACCCCTACTATCGTTTTTGGTCAAATTTGGAACTTCTGGACATCGGAAAAATATTCCGACTCTGGATTTGATGTTTTCATGCGAAATCCTCCCAATGGCTGTAAAATCGATGGTGAGGGGTATTTTTTGTATTTACTTTTAATTGAGTTTCAAATAAAAAAATAATAATAAATATGTGATCAGATTAGGATCAATCCTAGAAGATTAGATTTAGAATTAGGATTAGGATTAAAATTAAAAATGGATTAGACTTAGATTAGGGTTGTTTAGGTTAGATTTTATAACAAAGAATAAAAGGAGGGGTGTTTGTGATATTAAAGGAAAATGGGGGGATGTGAAATGAAATAAAGAAGAAGTAGTCTTCTTCTTCCTCACGGCTGCTCTGTATATTCACGGAAGAGAGAGAAGATTTTTAAGAGAGAATCAAGGGTAATTAAAAGGGGATAATGGAGGAAAGGGATAGAGATTGAATAGGGATTTAGATGGGGAAGAGATTGGGATAAGGAAAAAAAAAGGGATTGAGATAGAAGGAAAAGGATTGGAAGAAGAGATGGATAACAATCTTATGCTCGGCTATAAGAAGAAGAGGGACGATACCAAGCAGGAGGAGGAAACAAAATTTGGAAAGAAAGAAAAGAAAAAACCACTTTATGACCACTATGGATGAGTGGGAGATGTTGGGTTTTAGAGATGGGTCGACCCGGTTGGCCTGACCCATTTGGACTGACCAGGGGTTCCCACTTATTGGGACATCCATACATGATTAGAAGTGTGGATGTGAATAACTCTCTCCTAATGGGATTAGGAGATAGAGTACTAGGAGGGGTTGAGTTTAGTCATCTATATGTAGAAGACTTTTCTTCCCCACCCAAAGTTACTATTCACATTTTTGGGAATCCACTCCTGGATAACTCTCTCTTCTCTTCATCTCGTCTTCCTACAGAGATCGGGTTTTGCTATTGGGGTTCCATACAAAGCCCTAGGTCAATTGAGTGTGGATTCATTGTATGTGGTTCTAAAAAGCACATATTTCGACATGGGATGTTATTCGGTTCGATAGAGCCACCGCTGCAGATTTAGGTTCGTGTGCATCGAGGTACGTGATTCGGATCGTTTACAACCTTTAGGAAGATATAGGATTTTTCTCCCTTAGGAAGATATCTCCATATTTGAGAGGTTTTGGGTGTATCTTGTTGCTTTTTAGGGGAACAACTTACTCTTCAAGAGAATGGAGTGTGGTTCTCGGGAGATCCTTGAGATGGTTACCTCTTATTATTGGGGTCTTGTAAGAATGTTTTGGGTTGGATATCTGGTTATGTGGGATCCTAGAATTTGGGAGTGACTTTTGTTCAGAGTGTTTGTGGTGGCTTTCAGCTTTGGTGAGTTGAATTGGTTGTTTTGGAATAAACACCATTTGTAATCTGTAGTCTCCATTATAGTGGAATCTCTTGTGTCATGTTTGCCATGGTCATATCCCTATCGGCGATCCTCTAGTGGTTCTTTATATTCTTCATATATATATTTTCTCTAGTTACTTTTTGTGCATTGTACACCCTTATTTGGAACAATTTTGCACAATAGTGATATTACTTGATGGGCTTGGATACGAATGCGTGTATCATCACATTTGTGTTATTCATAGTGGATGAGTTTGGTTTTAGAGTTTGATATCCCAACACCAAGGCAATGTTAGCTCATCAATTTCAGTGTTGTTTTATAGTTTATACTAGAAAACTGCATTCAATTTATATATCGTTGTTGATGTCGTGTTTGTCCCTTATAATCAACCGAAAGGGTCGAGATACAAGCGTCCCAACTAGGGTTTGGGTTCTTTGTCATGTCCAAAAGATAGCCTAAGCTGATGCAATAGCCGTACTATCTTAGGTGATCTTTCTCTGGGGAGTAAGAGGTTGTGTTGAAGGGAAACGGTGTCTCTTGGAGTGTGATGTGGTGGATAAGGCGTATATACAAAGGGAGGAACCTCATAGAATATCCAGCTCAGGTGTCTCTTGGGTTCCAACCCAATCCTCATGGTGCTTCAGTTCTATTTATAGAGGGAGAGGAGAAGGGAGAGTATGTCAACAGTTGTGACACATGAGCAAGCCACGAGTACTTCCAACAACTCCATTGTCTTGTATACAAGGTCTCTTCAAAACAATGTTGTGGACTCGTGTCACACAATCCGTAGCTTAGCATTCTGTTTAGGACAAAGTCTTCTATCCAAATCCCACCTACCATGAGAACCGTCGGATTTCCCCTTTTGGAAGGTCGAGGTAATTACGTCATGGAAGTTTCAACACTTTCGTTGTTGTAAGGCCCCCGAATGACTGTGGTGACACATGAGAGGTCAATGAGTAGGTGTAGCTTGTTTTTCGCGACTTGTGGGAGTGACGTGACGGGTCAGTCACCCCGAGATGACTAGTCAGCCTTCTCGGGGCGCACAACCTTTGAGATAGTAATGTGTAAGAGCCTAAATGAACAACAGTAATAATTAAATTAGAACTCAGGTTAAGATGGAGACTTAGTGAACTAAACTCACAAATAGGAAGGAATTCATACTCACCTAATCCTTAACCTCATAAAACTCATTTGGAACACCCTTAAGCCCCTAAAACTAATCAGGTAAGTTAATTTAATATAGGGAACTAGATTTATTAGATAACAGTGACTTTAGAAATTAAATGGAAAATAAAATAGTAGGACAAGATAATAATTGTATCTGGTAGCTCTAGAGACACACCTCAGACCCATAAGGAAAATCCCTCTAGCGGTAGCTGCATAGGTGTTTAGTCGAAAAATATAGGACCGGAAACCCCGTATTACCCTTACAGCGGTTTCTATTCACACACTTGCCATTAGGGCCTATAAATAGAACACAAGACTCATAAACTTCATTTTCGTTCTCCTCTCTTTCTTTTGGAACCCTAGGAGATGAAGGAAGATCATCGGAAACCTCGGAGACGCGACGGAGCAACCTAGATGCACCCCGGCAATACCCCAAGTTGAGTATCCCTTCCTTGATTTCGTATTTGCTTGTGTTTTGGCATTGTGACCAAGGGGAAAAGCTTGTTTGTTGGATGCCTACCTCCCCTTTGGACCTATTGAATGTTTTCCATGCTTAAGATGTTAAAACCCTTGGACTTCCCACATGAACTGAGTTGTAAGAAAATCAAATCCCTACGGTTCGGAAAGTTTAGAGAAACCTACAGAATACACATTTAGACTTATAATCTTGACCTAAAAAGCATAACCGAGCATTCCTGGTAGGATGTGTATTCTCCAGGTGAAAGTTTAGGTAGAATGGACCCTTCCCGTGGTTTGGCGACCTACTCGGTGAGCCGAGCAGCCCGCTGAATCTCAGAGCCTTTTCTGGATTCACTGGAATGGTCGCTAGGACCCTGTACGGCGAGCCGAAGACCTCGCCGAACCCAAAATTTGGAGTAAAATTAGGATCACTTTTGGTCTATTGAGACTCATTCGGACCAGTTCCCGAAGTGCCAAATCATTTGGCAAATTTTTACCATTTTCAGCTAGCCGAGAGGTCGCCGAGTGCCTCCTCTGGTCCAACGTTGGAGAATTGGTTATGGGCACATGTAGAATGACCAACCTCACATGTTTGGCACGTTTCCAGAGCCAAAAGAATTACCATGCAAAATATGACCCCCCAACCCAAACGTTAGCATTTCTAGATTTGGCCGAGCAATAGGAGTTTTATGGGAAACTCATGTAAGTGACCACAAAACCCCTCCTTGAGCTCATCACCATCATTTTACACATGTTTGAGTATTAAGGAAGGTAGTTGTGATGTGTTAACTATTGTTTTTGATGAAAAAGTGATATTTCCTTACATTCCTTGCATGATTTGCACATATGAACTGTCAAATATGGATCTTTTGCCTTAAATGCATTCTTGTGATGAAGAGTATAAGTTTAGAAGTTTTCTTATGCTTATTTTTTGATTTAGAGCCCTATTGGATTGTCTCATATTTAGATTTAGTTTATGCCATTCTTACTTTCCTATTTGACTTGATAACTATGGATTGATTACATGTAGCTTTGTGTACTATGGTACCTTATAGAGTAGAATCATGGGACTGTGCCCGTGTGATTACTTGTTTGAATATATGCCTGTGACTCATTGGATGAATGCATTAATTTAAGTATTTGGGTATTATGAGATGCATATGGACCAACTTACTGTGAGAGCTTTGTCTAACACCTTGTGTGATACCCTGGGTTAGACTGTCATATGAGATGAATAGACTTGTTGTCCTATGAGAGGACTACGATGTTTTCACCCAAGCTAAGAGAGAACCCTTGGGGGGTATTCCTCTGCAGACATGTGGTAAGGTGTTTTTCCAAGGATTGGCACATTGGTGTGGATTGGAAGATGGTACACCATAATTATACCCTACTGTTATAATGTGAATAAGTATGATTTCCCTGAAGTAATGTGAACCCTTGGTGAAAACCTCAGATTATTACCCATGATCAAAAATAAGTGGGGGGATTGTGCCACCTTGTTTGAAAACCCATAAAACTATGATGTACACAGAGAATAATCCTATCCCTTAGCCGTAAAAACGGGGATGAAGTCGCATTGGTGGGACATCCTAGATAGTCGTATTGGATCATGAGGGAGACTTACCTTATTTCACTTATCCATATAGCACACTTCATTCAGCATTGCATGTTCTTGTTAATATTATTTTGAGAGTCTTGTGTATGACAAACTTGGCCTAATTCCCATGTAGATTTAGGCACATGGTTACTGAGATGTTGACGTCTGAGGTTATACCTAGCGAGAATGGGAGAGAACAATGGTTGGTATGAATTCTATAGTTATTCACTTACTCATCACCACTAGCACTTATGCTATGCCTATCATATCTCACACTTATTGCACTTTTCTCATAATGTTGGAGCATGAGCAAATACACTTGATTAAAGGATTACTCATTCTGGCTTCCAGCTTATGTTGGTTGATTTATATCTTTCAAGTTGAGGAGCTTGGTCACGAAGAGAGAGCCTGGATTAGGTACCGCACTCTGGTAGAATTTTAGTATTAGTGTAGAATTAGACTTTTCTCGTTTTAGACTTTATCAGATTTAGATTTGGTAATATTAGTTACTTATATCTTATTAGAACTATTCGTATCTTCTGCTTATGTTTTGACCATTGTTACCCACTCCCATAGAGATATGGGTGAGAGTTACGAATAAATCAGAAGTCTCAGAAATTGGGATTTTCTGGTTGGTTCGTGACATGATGAGTCAGCCCTCTTGGGGTGGCTAGACCCTGAGATATGTTGATGAGTTGGCCCTCTCGCGGGGTGGCTGACCCTTGAGACATGGTGATGAGTTGGCCCTCTCGAGGTGGATAAACCCTATGAGACATGGTGATGTGTTGGCCCTCTCAAGGTGCCTAACCCTATCAAATATGAGGATGTGCCGAGTTGGCCTTCTCGCGGTGGCGAGCCTTATGACATGTGGTGATCTGGCGAATTGGCCATCTTGGGGTGGCGAGCTTGATGAGTTGGCCATCTTGAGGTGGCGAGCTTGACAAATTGGTCATCTCGAGGTGGCGAGCTTGACATATTGGCCATCTCAGGGTAATGAGCCTGGTGAATTGGCCATCTCGGGGTGGCAAGCCTGACGAATTGGCCATCTCAGGGTGGCGATCCTGAAAAATTGGTCATCTCGGAGTGGCAAGCCTGAAGAATTGGCCATCTCAGGGTGGCGATCCTAACAAATTGGCCATCTCGGGGTGACAAGCCTGACGAATTGGCCATCTCAGGGTGGTGATCCTGACAAATTGGCCATCTCGGGGTGGCAAGCCTGCCGAATTGACCATCTCAGGGTGGGGAGCCTAAAGAATTGGCTATCTTAGGGTGATGATCCTGACGAATTGGCCATCTCGAGGTGGCGATCCGACCGAATTGGCCCTTGGAGTGGCGAGCCTGACGAGGTGTGTAAAGAGAAGCCTGCTCGGGAGATAGTCGGAGACCATCTTCCTTAGGAGAGGATGTAAAGCCATTGCGCTCGGGGCAGCTTAGCGGATGCCCGTCATCAACATTAGCCTGCTCGGGAGGCAGTCGAGGACTATCTCCCTTAGGCAGGTATGTAAAGAGATTGCGTTTGGAGCAGCTTAACGGATACCTGTCATCAACAATATCATATGAAACTGATTATATATATATTCTGTGTGTATGTGTGTTTATTTGAAGCCAAAAAAATCTTGATTAGGGGAGATGACCATCATTGGAAACTAATGATACGTGGAAGATATTCATCCTTGTTGAAAAATTTACAGTTGAAGAAGACATGATTATTTTTGGTCTGAAGGTTTCATCCTAAGCTATGTATGTTGGAATTTGATTTTAAATTCAAAGTAATGTTTTAATTTCAAACGGTTTTGTAGTTAATAAAAAATAAGTTTTGGGCAGTTTTGATATTTTGCCTTTATTAGGGGCAATTTAGTTTTTTGCTTTTATGTGAGGGGCCGTTTTGGACATTAAAGTCCAAAACGCCAACAGTTAGTCTTTTGGGGCCTGTTTGAGGCCCAACAGCTAGTCTTTGGAGGCTATATAAGGAGGCTCTCACCTCCTTTGTGAACACACAACACAAGGTAAGAGCTCTCTCTTCACTTTTCTTCTTTTTCAAGTGTTTTGCGAATTTTGCAAGTGTAGAATTTTCTTTGTTTTCTTCAAGTCTAGTCAAGTGCTACATAAGTTTCTTCATCCTTAGCTAGGTATGATTGTACAATCTACTGGAGGGAAAAACCTTTGAATCCTGGTGTCCAACCGCTAGACCCGATAAACTGCGGATACAATCCAAAATGGGACGAATTTGGTTTTAAGGACAATGGCCTGGTCACGCCTCGGTTCATCAAAACAGATAAGTTTTTATTTATTTTATTATAATTTTTTGCATAGCCTTCTAAAACCATTCCATCTCTTTCCTCTTCTCACTTTTCTGTAACCCCGAAATCATTCAACAAACTTGAAACCAAATATTTATTTTTATTTAAGACAAGATGAACCATATTCGAAATACCGAAAACCCAAATCTTATCTACCCACAATTTGAACCGTTGGTGGATATCAATTACAAGAGAAGGAAAAAAATGGTTTTCTTCCTACTTGAGACACTTGAAATAGCTTTTGCACTATCTGTACCTGAACCGAAATCCGATACAGAAAACAATACCGAACACACCAAATGCGTGAAGGCAGATAGGTTATACAAAACTAACATTTTGAAAACCTTATCAAATGATCTAAATGATATTTATTGCTTTCATACAGATGCTAGATTAGGACTTACAAACATAGAATACATTAAGAGAATGAAACACTTAGGATTAATAGAAAATCTAAGTGATATGAACTTTGAAAAATGTGAAACTTGTGAGAAGCTAAATTTGTACATAAATCACATAAATCTCTAGAAAGAAAAACTGAGCTATTAGACTTAATACATAGTGATCTTGCAGACTTAAAAGACACTATGACTAGAGGATGTAAGAAATATTATATAACCTTTATAGATGACTACTCTAGATATACGAGAATATACATATTAAGAACTAAGGATGGAGCTCAACAAACCTTCATAACTTATAAAACTGAAGTTGAGAACCAGTTAAACAAGAGAATTAAAAGACGTAGAACTGATAGATGAGGTGAATACGGGTCTATTCCTTTTAAGGAATTCTGTGAGACCAATGAAATAATAAATGAAGTAACTCCTCCTTAAGCACCTGAGTCTAATGGAATAGGTGAAAGAAAAAATAGAACTCTAATAATGCAATGCTAATAAGCTCTGGTTTACCTACGGACATGTGGGGGGAGGCCATCTTATTCGCTTGTGTAATCTGTAATAATATACCTCATAAGAAAACACGTAAAGCACCCTATGAACTTTGGAAATGTTATCCTACGAACCTCAAATTCCTAAAAGTCTAGGGGTGCCTAGCCAAAGTTGGTCTAACTGATCCTAAAAGAAAAAGAGTAGAACCTAAAACATTTGATCGTGTTTTTATTGGATATGCTAGTAACAGTTCAGTATATAGGTTTCTAGTACTTATGTCTGAGAATAAAATACTAAAAGCAAATACAATAATTGAATCTAGAGACGTTAAATTCTTTGAATATATATTTTCTACGAGGGAAAAAATATCTAAAGAAACAATAAACCAAGAATCAAAAAGTGAAACAAGAGAAAAACAAGAGGATGAAAACCTTGAAATTGAACCAAGAAAAAGTAATAGAGTTAGGAAAGAAACCAACTTAGGAGATAGTTTTTATACTTTCATAGTAGACAGTGGTCCAACAACCTATAAAGAAGTTATGTCTTCTCCAGACTCAGTATTCTGAAAGAGGCAATCAGCATTGAGATTGAATTAATTATGACAAATCATACTTGGGTGTTGGTTGACTTGCCTCCTCGTTGCAAAACTATAGGTTGTAAATGGGTATTTAAAAAGAAATTAAAATTTGATGGTTCAGTATATAAATTTAAAGCAAGACTAGTGGCTAAAGGGTATAGTCAAAAGGGAGACATAGCCTACTTTGACACTTACTCACTGGTAGCTCGGATGACTACCATTAGAGTGCTGATTGCTTTAGCCTCTATACATAAACTAGTTGTACACCAAATGGATGTTAAAAAAGCTTTTCTAAATTGTGATTTAGAAGAAGAAATATATATGAATCAACCTAAAGGCTTTATAGTTCAAGGTAAAGAAAAGAAAGTATGTAAGCTAGTAAAATCTCTATATGGATTCAAACAAGTACTTAAACAATGGCATGGAAAATTTGATAGGGTGCTAGTATCAAATGGATATCAGATAAATGATTCTGATAGTTGTGTGTCATAAATTTGAAAATAATAATGGTGTAATTATTTGCTGATATGTAGATGATATGCTCATAATGTGAACAAATATTGAAATAGTGAAAAACACTAAAAAAAATTCTTAACTTCCAAATTTAATATGAGGGATTTGGTAGAAACTGATGTGTTATTAGGCATTAAAATTATGCACAATGAGAATGATATTGCCTTATCACAATCTCACTATATAGAGAAGATTTTAAAGAAATTTAAGCACTTTGACTGTATTCCTGTGAGCACTCCCTATGATTATAATATTCACTTGTGTGAAAACAAAGGTGAAAGTACAACTAGAATACTCTAGAGTCATTGGTAGCCTCATATACTTGATGAACTGCACTAGACCTAACATAGCATGTGCAGTAAGCAGATTAAGTAGACTCATAATCCAAACTAGACCCATTTGACTGCCATATCCAAATTATTGAAGTACTTAAAGGGGACCATAGACTATAACATATGCTATACTGGCTTTCCTTCTGTGTTAGAAGGATGTTGGGATGTTAACTGGATAACAGGGAATGATGAGATAAACTCTACGAGTGGTTATGTGTTCACCTTGGGAGGTGGAGTAATTTCTTGGAAATCCATTAAGCAGGCCTGTAATGCTAAGTCTACTATAGAGTCTAAATTTGTAGCCTTAGAACTAGCAGGTAGAGAGGCCGAGTGGCTTAGAAGCTTGTTGGCAGATGTATCTTTAGTGATACAATCAATACCATTTATGTCCCTACATTGTGAGTGCCAAGCTTCTATAGCAAAGGCAAAGAACAAAATTTATAATGGGAAGAGCAGACATATACATCTAAGAAATAATTAGGGGTGCAACTTGGGTCGGTTAAAACCGAACCCGAACCGACTTTGGTTCGGTTTGAGTTGGGTATTTATAAATTCGGTTCGGTTTTGGTTCTGGAAATTCGAAACCGAATCAATTCAGTTCGGTTTTGGGTTTATACTCTGGTTAAACCGAACCGAACCAAAACCCGACATTTGTATATGTTCTTTTAAACCGAACCCAAACCTAACATTTTGCTAAACTTTTCTAAACCGAACCGAAACCTAACATTTTAATATATTCTTATAAACCGAACCAAACCGAACCGAAACCCAACATCTATAATATAAGTGTGAAAAATATGTAAGGGGGAAGAATCGAACCATTGACCTAATCTAAGGGTATACAAGCCCCTTACCATCAGACCAATCACTTGTTGATGAATTACACTGATATATATCTTAGGGGTGCATCCAGGGTCGGTTCGATCCGAAACCAGACCGGCCCAAACCGACTTCGGTTCAGGTTGGGTTTGGTTTTTAAAGTTTTGGTGAAATTACAAAACTGAATTAGATCGGTTTGGTTAGAGATTAAAGCCTCAGTTAAACCGAACCGAACCGAACCAAACGCTGAATTCTAGTGTATATGGTTTTAAACCGAACCAAACCGAAAAGTAAATTTGGTTCGGTTCATAATTAATTTATATTAAACCGAACTAACCCGAACCAAACCGAACCGAAAAAGTAATTTCGATTCGGTTCGGGTTTAGGGTTTCTCAAACTAATTCGGTTCGGTTTCAGGTTGGCATTTTCGGGTTCCAATTCGGTTCGGTTTGGTTTCGGATTAATATGTATAAACCCCGGTTCAGTTTTGTGTTGAGGTCAACCCGAACCAAACCGAACCGAGTTGCACCCCTAGAAATAATACAATAATGCAACGGCTTATTGATGGAGTTATAACAATTGACTTTATGAGGTCAGAAAAAAAATCTAGCAGATCCTCTAACTAAACCACTAACTAGAAAGTTAGTATGTGAGACATCGACGGGTATGGGGTTAAAGCCCTTAGACTGAAGTACCAGTGATGAAAATCCAACCTACATGAATGGAGATCCTAGGAAATCATAGGGATAGTGACCTATCCTATGAATGGAGATCATAGGGATAGTGACCTATCCCTATGATGTGTGCAGTGCTAATTGCAGTGTGTGATGATGAGTTTTTTAAAACTCTTAATAAAGTCTATATCCTTTATAAGTGGTATGTTTAACTGCAATTACATACTTGATGGTTTTTACCTATGTGAGTGTGAAGTGGGGCCTCTTCTATTGAGAGTTAGACAGACTTTTTATGCCACTCATGAA
>JAUPMG010025738.1:0-14928 GCA_031762675.1 Pachysandra terminalis | reverse complement strand
AGCACAATACATTCATTTGCATTCAATTTCATATTATTTTATATTTATTTTGTATTTATTTTACTAATATGAGCAAAAAAATACACAAACCAAATTCAAGCTCAAACAATACTTCAACTCAAGATCAAGTCCATACAAACTATCCATCAGGCATATTTGTATGAATCTAAATTGGATAGTACTAGTTTAGTAATTTACTTAATAAGTCTAATGGGCTAGAATTAATGGGCTAAAACTTATGGGCTGGTATTGCATTAATCGTTTGGACCTAAGCTAGGGATATATAAGTAACTTAACTTGGAATTGTTGTAGAAGAATTAGAGTTCATAATTAAAGTTGGACTGAAATTAGTAATTAAGATTAGTTAGAACTAGATTAGGAGCTTTCTAATTGGTTGGAGATTGAGAGGATTGGTTTGGTATGATTGGGATTAGAAGGGAGAGATTGGAGAAAACAATAAAAAGAGAAGAAAAGAAAGAGATCGAATACAGCAATTAGAAGAGAGAGTTAGGGTTTTGTTTGGTGAGAGAAAAGATAAGAATAGATCTAAGATTTGTAAAGCAAGAAGAAGAGCTATAGCTGGATCTGGGATTAGATGAGGCTAAGAAGAAGACTAGAACGACTAGAATCGAAAGTGGATCAAGCGTAGGATGTAAGTTGCAGTTTCTGTATAGTTCTCTTGGGATTTCGTAGTCATTTATGTTTGATTTCATGATTTGCATGCTTTCCTATGATTTTTAGTAATATGATTTCATTATAGTATGATTTCCATGAAGTTAGATTAATTGATAATACTAGTAGATCTAATATGGTTGATTCCCAGAAGTATATGTGTTTATGTGTTAATTATGATGTCCTAACTTGATTGTATTATAGTATGATTACATGTTAATCAATGTGTAAATCATGCTAATTAGATTTGATATCTTAAGATAGTTGTTAGAATCATGCTAAGATCTAGTATGTTAATAGGTATAAAAATCATGTTTGATAAATCTAGCATATTGATAGGGTTAATTTTCAGATTGGTATGAGTATATATGATTGATCCATGATTAGATTTGGTTTGGATGTTAATTGAATTGTTAGATAGGACTTGATTAGTGTAGAATTATAATCTTGATGTATATGGACCTATAGGATAAATCCAAGTTGATTTGAATGCAGAAGAACTAGGGTTTACGAACCCAGAAATAACATACACAGAGGGTTCCGTCGGTACCCACCGATACACCGGTGAGGGAATCGACTGGGACAATTTCTTAGTTGAAATAGGGCCATCGGTACCCACCGGTACACCGGTGAGGGTACCGATGAACCCCTAGTACTATTATCTATGACAACAGGGTTTTGGGATTGGACCTAGTGACTTAGGGATTGGACCATTGGACTTGGGGTTGTGACCCACACCTAATATAATGATTGTGACCTAGAAATGAACCATTGAATGATATGATTAAACTTGATAACATTGGGATGAGTTGTGCATGAAGAATATGATTATGATTGAGTGAAGCATGGAGGATGTGTTTGTGAGTGATTGTGCATGAAGAATATGATTATGATTGAGTGAAGCATGGAGGATGTGTTTGTGAGTGATTGTGCATGAGTACTATGATTGTAATGTGTTCGTGATGGATTGTGCATGAGTGCTATGATTGTAATGTGTTTGTGATGGATTGTGCGTGTGTAATGGAACTGGGATTGACTATGCATGTATGTCATGGAAAGGATTCTTGTGATGCCTTCCTAAGGATTATCCGTGTGTATGGGCCCACGGATAGCTTCCGAAGGGTGTTATCATTGAAGATCCGACTGTTGTGGAAAATGATACTTGTGAAGGTGTCCCACGGATTATTCATGTGTATGGGTGCACGGATAGCTTTCGAAGGATGTTATCACTAGTAATTCTATTGGTTTGTTTGATGGCACTTCCAGGCAACCGGACAACAATGAATTGGGATTGTGGATTGGTTATTGTTAAGGGTAGACCGCCCTTGGGTGTAGATTCCTAGAAATGGTTAGGGGTAGACCATCCTTGAGTGTAGATTCCCAGAAAGGTTATGGAAATAGCTACAGGGATTGAGCCAACGTAGGTTGAAAATCCTACGGAACCACGCAGTACAACGTGGGATTAAGAGAGTAGTATTCAGCTGTATTAAAGTGAATACTATGCAATTATTATTGCTTGATAAAAGAGTATCATCTAGCTATATTAAAATGGATGCCAATGTAACTTGGAATCGGCTGATCACCGGGAATGGCATGTATTATCTTGTTGATATTGTTGATAAAATGGTTGTTAACTTATTAACATTATGGAGTGATTGTTATTACCTTGTTAATAGTTAATCTTGTTGGCATTGTATGGTTATTATGGACTTGTTGATATTGTAAAGTATATGATTATGTACTGATTGGTATGTTGAGTTGTATAGCATGTTGACGTTGTGTAGTTAATAAGGATTGTTGTTATTGATATTTGAATATATGATTATGTTGATGTTATGGTTAAGAATTGATATGGTATAGTAACTATGATAATATATGATTATGATGCTAAGAGTTGATATGATAGGGTGATGTATGTATTGTCCTTATTCCGTGTTATTCTATGACACTAGTATGTTCTAATGTGATAGCATGTGAATGTATGATACCATGATGATTGCTATAATATGTTGTGTTTGTATGGGCTAACGTTATTCCTTGAGGATGGTTGTCAGGTTGTTTCTTACTGGGCATTCCAAGCTGACACAACCTACTTACGTTGCAGGTTAAGGTGGATTGATGACTTGCATGGACTGATGATGTTTTAGTTTAATTATGCTTTTAGATTCTTAATTTAGAACTGATGGAATAGGATTAGTTGATAGTTAGTTCTTTTTTAGACTTTGTAGGCTCTTATGAAGCCATATTTGATTTGAATATATATTGCTTCCGCATTCTGATTTATTTATTTTGGGTTACATGAAATTTAAATACTCGTATACAATGGTTTGTTTTGTTGTGATCCGCGTTCCTTGGATGGGAACCGGAAGGTCTCGCTTCATGATCCGTGCAACCCGCATAGGGATTCGTGCTACTAGATCCGAGGTGTGACATGTTGAGACCGAGTCCTACTTTTCACCATCACTAGATGACACCTTCGGGACTCGGCCTCAAGGGGAGTGTCTTACAGAGAGTTTCCCTCAGGGGATGTCTTATAGAAAGTGTCCCTCTACCAACCGTCCCTACTAAGTAATGTCAAGGTACTATAGCTCAAAAATATGTTAAGCAGTGTTAAGGTACTAGAATTCAAGAATGTGCTGAAGCTCAAGAATATATGGCTTCAACTAAAGGTGATCTTCGAAGATCCACCCGTATTTCTCAACCACCCGCTAAGTTCCAAGAATTTTATACTTATCACACTACCACATTTCCCATTCAGAATTTCATGTCTTATAGAAATGTGTCCCGATCTCATGTTGCCTTCTTGACCTCCATTTCCAATGTCAAAGAACCCACCAATTTCCAAGAAGCCAATTCCTTACCTGTTTGGAGAAAATCCATGAAACAAGAACTACTTGTTCTAGGTGAAAATCACACATGTGATGTTGTCAGACTACCAAAAGGAAAGAAGCGTGTTGGATTCAAGTGGGTATACAAAATAAAATACAATAGTGATGGAACAATTGATCAATATAAGGCCAGATTAGTTGCCAAAGGATTTACCCAAACCTATGGAGTAGATTACAAGGAAATTATTTCCCATGTAGCAAAAATGAATACAGTCCATGTTCTCCTATCGATTGCTGCTAATTGTAATTGGCCACTCTTCCAAATGGACGTTAAAAATACATTTTTGCATGGAGACTTTGAAGATGAAGTCTATATGAGTTTTCCACCAGAAGACCCTCAAGAGTCACATAAGAACCTAGTTTATAAATTGAACAAGGTTTTATATGGCCTTAAACAGTCTCCTCGAGCTTGGTATGCAAAACCTCATCATTGAGGGCAGGTGGATTCCAAAGTGTTGCAGATTCTTCCTTGTTCATCAAACGAGGTACTTCTGGTACTACTGTCGTCTTGGTTTATGTGGATGATATTATCATTACCAGGGATGATAAAGAGGAAATAGATTGGCTTAAGAGTCTACTTCACAAAAAGTTTGACATCAAAGATTTGGGGATCGTAAAGTACATATTGGGCATAGAAGTTGCTTATTCATAAATCAGAGAAAATATGCGCTAGATCTACTGCAGGAAACTAGAAAATTGGGTATTAAACCTACTATGACTCCTACAGATAGTATCAGCAAACCAGGCATGGATGGAGAACTATTGGTTGGCGCTAGCAGATTCAAGCAATTGGTTAGTAGATTGATCTACTTGACTATTACTCGCCTTGACATTGCATATATAGTTAATTTGGTTAGTCAATTTATGCATGCTCCTAGAACCAATCACATGAATGTTGTTAATAAAATTCTTCAGTACTTGAAATCTTCTCTAGGATGCTGATATGGAGAATGGGCAAACCAAAATCACAAGATTCACTGATTCAGATTGGGCTGGAAATCCAATTGATAGACAATCTACCACTGGGTATTGTACATTTGTTGACGGTAATTTGGTAACTTGGAAAAGCTAAAAACAAAGCATGATTGCTCAATTTAGTACTGAAGCGGAAAATAGAGCCATGGCTTCCACTGTAAGTGAATCAGTCTGGCTTAACGCACTTGCTCGTGATTTGGGTTTTCCATCATCCCTCCCTATGGATATGTTTTGTGATAATCAAGCAGCTATGCATATTGTTTCGAGCCCTGTTTTTCATGAGAGAACTAAGCATATTGAGGTTGATTACCACTTTGTACAAAAGAAGGTGCAAGCCAACATTATTAGAACTCCACATGTTCGTAGCTCTGATCAATTAGCAGATGCTTTTACTAAAAACCTCCCATCAGTTGGATTTCATGAGGTTGTGCCCAAGTTGGGCTTGATCAATATCTACGCTCCAACTTGAGGGGGGCGGTTGTCAAAGAAGAAGGGAACCAAATTAGCATGATTTCAGGAGAGCATAATTTCATTCATAATAGCAGGCATGATCTCAAGCATAATATTAGGGATGTCTTCCCCCAAATTATGATTGTAACTCTATATAGTTTGTACTCTCTTGAGCAAACCATGAGTGAATTTTCTTCCTCTCCCGTGGATGTAGTCATTGCTGAACCATGTTACATCTTCTTCTTCCTTCTTTTTCTTATTTTATTTTTCTACAAGTACTACTAACTACACAGAAGGACATACCCTAGAGATATTGACTGCAGGTTCACGGTATCAAAAATCTAATGGCTCACTTAAGCAGCTGCAACATTCAGTAAGTGTTTCGAGAAGGGAATGTTGCAACAGATTGGCTGGCTTCCCATGCTACCTCTGTTGGTGACTTGTGCATCTTGATGGCTGATAATCTACCCCAGAAATTGACTAATATCGTTGATAAGGACAGAAGTGGAGCTCTCGGATGAGAGCTAGTGGCTTCAACCATAGTTGAGCGCAGCTGTTCTTGTGGTTCAATTATTTGTATGTGAGTCTATGTAGATTGTAGTATGCTTGTATGTTGCCTGCATACTTGTTATTTTGTACTCGTTGAGTCTGTTGGTTGTTTGCAGCCTTGTAGATCTGTAACTCCTTTTCTTTCTTTATGAAATAAAAATACCTACCTTCCCAAAAAAGGTTGGAAGACACTGAGTGGTTTAATGAATGGATAGTTACTGGAAGTTGTTGCTATTAAAGTCCCAACTCCCTATTAAACTTAAAGAGTATAAAAAGGCAAATTAATTAGAGATTAAAATGTGAAATTAGAGAGTAATTTAATCTAACCTAGTTAATCGAGCGAGTCAACATAAAACTCGGTCGCGTTTTACGAGTTACTTGGTTGAGCTTTCTGTGACCAACTAGTTAACTACCTTCTGGTTTTTGGCGCGTCAACCAGCAAAACCACCTGTCCGAGTAATTTGGCCGAATTTGAGTTACTAGCGAGATTTAAAACACTGCTCTCAACCCATGCATGACTAGGAAGATTGGCCACAATCTGAGTGGTACCCACCCTACCCTACCCCACCTATATGTGACTGTTCATCTTGGCCCTGAAAGGAGAAGGAAGGCTAGAATGACGTCCATTATGGAATTCACCTGATCCATTCCCATTTGGAAATATCCAGTATCAAAGTCACTGAATGGGTAAGTTGTTTAGGGCTTTGACATTTTTGGTACTAAAACTATGTTATATGATGCTCCTATTAAATCTTGTATAAAGAAGGGAAGCTTTTGCACATTTCAAGGCCACTACCTTGTATGATACTCCTAATATGTTAAGAAACCTGTTCACACAATGCTAAGAAGCTGGAAAACAAACATCATGTTTGTAAATATGGTTTGATGGCATGCTTGTAAATGTTTTACTAAAACTATAGTTTGAAGGGTTTAAATGATATGCTTATCTGTAAATAAGCGCTAAATTGGTGTAAAAATAACATAATTTAAAAGAGAAAGAATCTTGCTTGTCCCTCTAAATATTTGCCTTGGCAACATAAGCGGCCTGTTAGTTTTTCCCCTTCATGTTCAAAAGGTACGAGGATGCTTTCAAAGGGATTGCTCAAGTAGAATGCACTTCATGACAGCAAGTGGATGATTTTCTAAGGGTCAGATTGTTTAGAAGAATTGGAACTAATGTTAGAAATTGTAATTTCAATTCTAATTTATTGAGAATTGAATTTGAGTAAAATTGAGATTTTCATGATTGGATATAAAAAAAATTGGAATTTGAATTTTTTTTTTTCCTTATGAGAAATAGGATGATGAGAAAGGAAGATGAGAATGGTATAAAAAATAATATTTATTTTTTTTTTTTAATTTTTATTTTTAAATTTTTACATTTTAGTTTTTATTTTTATTATTATGTTAAAGATAGATGTGATAAATCCGACCCAACCTGACCCATTGTCACATCCATTTGAAATCTACGAGGTAGAGAATTGCAATTAACAGCCTCCCCTTTTGAATTCGACAGCTTCAAAAATAACCTACAAATAAATTCTGTGGAATTCATGTAGAATTCGAATTCCAATTCCTTAATACACTCCCAAACAGAAAAATTAGAATTGGAGGCCCCAATTCCACGAACCAATCGGGATGAAAGCTTGATTTCTTGAAAGCAAACTTACAATATGGCAAAGCCCATTGAGGACATCCATTTGAACCTCAATATGCCTGTAAACATGAACCTGATGCCTCAATACAAATGCAAAGCACCCCTATGGAAGTCGATAAAGATTTACCTTGACACCTAGTGAAATTTTTGCATACATGCAAGGGGTTTCTACTATGGGTGGCAAAGGGCCGGGTCGTAGACTAAAAATAATGACATTTATGTTGGCCTGAATCCGGCCCGGCTCGGGCTTCCGGCTTAAAACATTTATCCAAGTCCGCCCGTGAGTTTATTGGGCCCGAGCTTGATCTGGCCAGGCCCTAGGGATGGTAACGGGCCGGGCTTGGGCGGGCTCAAGCTCGGGCGGGGCCTGAATGTAAACTCACAAACCCCATTGTCTGGGACAATGGTGACTGCGTGGCTGAGGAAAAAAAAAACAGAAGAAGGAAGATGAGGGAGGGTCTTACTAATCGATGCCAACGGTGAATGGATGGACAAGAGACAACCGAACGAGCATGCGTTCTCGTTGGAGTTGAATAGTCAGCACCACACGTTGGAGTTGAATAGTCGGCACCACAGGCTGCCAAAACCTCCTTCTCTGTTTCTAGCTTTCTGCTAAAAACCTCAATATCTTTCTCTGTTTCCGTTTTAAACTTCCATAGAGTAGAATCAACACCTTTTTTTTTATAATAATATATAGAATCCATAGATTCAATACTACCAAGAGGAAAGAGCCAAAGACGTTTGGTCTTCTTCTTGGGTTCTTCATAATAACCCGAACCCAAATCAACCCAACCTTGAGTCGGTTTGAGTTGGGTTTTATCACTTTGGATCGGTTTGGTTTGAAAAAAGCTAATCTTGATTAATTTGGTTCAGTTTGGATTAGACCTTCGGATAACCCGACTCACTTTGGGATGGTTTAAGTCTACATATTCAAGCCGTGATTGTGCTTATCAACCCAAATTAACCCAATCCAAACCAACCAGAATTTGTTGTTTGGATTGGGCTGGGTTTAGGGTTTACAAAACAAAATCGGTTTGGTGTTTGGGTTACATTTCATAGTTCGGATTCAAATCGAGTTGGGTTGACTTTGGATTGATCTACGACTCGTCGGTTTGGGGTTTGGATTGAGGTCAATCCAACCCAAGGTCCCAAACCCACCCGAGTTGCACCCCTAATTATTAGATTTTACTTAAAATTATATTTTTTAAAATATATTTTACATTAAAAAATCTAATTAATTAATAATCAATAATCAGACATCTTTATAATTTTATCCTTCAAAATTGATGTTGAATTAAATTATCCATCTCTTTCATTTTATCCTTGAAAAAAAGATAAGATATGAAAGTTCATAAAAGAGTAAAATTTAAAATAGTATACCTTGAAATTATAATTTTTAAACCATCTTAAAATTATCTATCTAGTCCCGGTAGAAAAGTTATGAAATTATGAATAAAATATATCAATATTAATTGATTTTAGATTTAGAAACTCTAAAATATAGGAGATTTATAAGTTGTTCATTTTTGGAATATCGGAATAAGTGAATTAACAAATTTAGTTTTAAAACGTTACAACTTACAAACTAATAAAATAAACCATATTTAATATCGGAAAAAATTACTTATATTTGATCTCTCTCTCTCTCTCCAACTAGAGATATTATGAATAAACCAAATCAATATTAATTAATTTTGAATTTATAAACTCTAAAATATAAGAGACTTAGTTGATATTTTTTTTGGTAATAACTTGGTTGATATTGTTAATCCTAACATTCCTCCTAAGTTTTTGAAAAGTAATATTTAATGTGTGAATTGTGAAGTGTGTTGGTCTCTTAAAAGTTTTATTAACAAAAGTAACCTTAATGATAACAAATCATTCATTTTAATTGATAATTAGTTAAAAATAATTAACAAAATGATATTTAATAAACAATGGCTTTTAAAACGCAAAATACACAAAAAAGCACAATAAAACCAACTTATAAATTATTAATTACAAGTAGTTACAACTTCTATTATAATACCATCTTTAAATAATTACAAGTAGTTATAATTTCTATTACAAAATTTAATAGTTAAAATTCAAGTTACTTATAAAGGATAATTATGTAAATATTAATTGTCAAGCTATTTAAAATTTAATAATCTTCAATTTTTTTTAAATATTTTACAAGTAGTGTACTTAGTAATATATAATAAGTTATTGTACTAATAACATAATGACGTTTGTAAAACAAGTCTCATTATTGATGTTGGGATCGAGTCTCATCTTCACCACGTTAGAATGGACTCTATTTATAAATAGCTTTTATAAATTTTTGGGCTGGGCCAAGCCGGGCAAAATAGACAGAAGTCCAAGCCCGAGCCCGAGCCCGAGCCCAGCCCAAAAATACAGCCGGACCTTAAAATTAGGCCCAGCTGGCCCTTCGGGCTAGATGCCTTTATCCAAGCCCGCCCACACATAGAGCCGGCCTATTCGGGCCAGGCAGGTCACCCAGCCCGCTGCCACCCCTAGTTTTTCTACCCAAGACTTCTACGTGTATCATCTGAAGAATCCGATAGACTGGTAGGTCTCAGTCATCCTGTATGCTTGGGACATTTATAATAAAACAAGAGTTCCTATACATGAATGCTTCCATATCCTACCAGGACATTAATAGAACAAGAGTTCCTGTATATATGTACATGTAGAACTGATGTCGATCTACGATAACTTCATATGTGCTGGTACATTTTTAGTTTATTCAAAAGAATGCAATTCATTCTTGTATGTACATTGAGATGATGTACTAGCTTTAGAAACTTACAAAATGTATCTAGTTACTTTGCATTAAGAGAATGAGTCCTGCTATTTAGCTAAAGAAAAATCGAAGAAACTAAGAGCAGAAAAACAGCCAAATAAAATAGTATTTTTTCTTCAAAAAGCTATTTCTTAAGTAACTTATAAATTATATAAATGAACACAATTTATGTGAATACCCAATAATCATGTACCAATAGATATTCGGTTTCTGATTCAGACCAAGCAGAGGAATGTAAGCAATTTAAACTTATACAATAATGCAACAAATACAAACCTCAGGAAGGATATAATGCAAAACCATTTCATAGATTTCATAGATGGGTTCGCACAATCAGATGAACGGGCACCATTTGTAAAGGTATAATATGGTCAACTCCAAATATCGCAGCTCATTCACACCTTTACTTTAGCTGCAGCTTCCTTGATTTGATCAATAGTGAAAATGCCAAAGAAGTCCTCATCTGTAACAGCATTTATGACTGCAAAAGCAACATCATCAACACTAACAGGTGGAGCCAAGAGTAGGTCGGATGCTGGGAGACAACTCAAAGGTTTGGTAATGTTTTTAGTTGCACTCAAAAATTTCTCCAATGGCTCTCCTATAAGATCAAGTGGTATCTCAAAACTGTCCACTTTCCTTCTACCATAAATGAAACCAGGTCTTAACACAACGCCTGAGGAAGTCAAAACAACAATGACGAAGAAAAAACCAAATGAACAAAAGAAATTACAAAAACGAATGAATTATAAAGATGTAAAGAAAGGAAACTCAAGATAAATGTTGGCAAGGATAGACAGCCGGTTAGTTACTGCTACAAACATTGTGCATATTAGCATATGTGCAACAAGGGGGAGGGTGGGGCTTGTGTATCCAGTTGATTCATGTAGATCTCAGCCAAAAGGTGAACTCAAATTTATGATCCTGATCATATAATGTCTTTTCATGAGGATTGTACAACTACTAGCATCCAAAAGAAAGTGACTTGTCCATAACTCTGTTCACCTTTTGTAGTGACCCGTACACTTTTGCACATGTGACACACACTCACATGGTACACGTGTCACATGGATGTGGTTATTTTATGTGTGATGTTTGATCTGTGTGTATGGTTGTAAGCGTTATTGAATTTCAATCTGCATGGCTAGATTATGTTTTTATTTGCGTTCTTGTGTGATGATGCGCGTATGCTTGTATGGGCAAGCATGCACCATATCATGTTTTGGTACATTAAGTGATTTTGGTTTAACCGGTGGTTTATGGGATTAACCATGGTTAGACAGGTGGTTGAACCGGAGAACCAAGGCCTTCGTTATAAATATGTGCTTTTGGGCTTTGGTCTGATAAGAATACTAATCAGAATCAGATTAGGTTTCTTTGGCTATTAGAATAGTAGGGATTTGAGAGAAGAAATAAAGGTTCTTGATTTCTTCTTGTGTTCTTCATTGATTTATGTGCGTGGAGATCGGATTTGGAGATCGTTCTTCATCTATTGTTCATCAATTTTCATGGGTTTTATTGTGCATTGGTTGAGGTAGGTGTATTCCTATCAATTAGTTTGGTTTACATCCTTGATAATACGTTGTTAGACATGATTATGAAAAATCAAGAAGGTGGGGATTTATGTATGTGTTAGATTATGCTTTAGATGGGAGGAAAGCAATAGATTTCCAACTCTGTAAATTTGGAAGTGCTGATTTGGTTTGTTGATAGTGAAATGTTAGGGACTTTAACCCTAAATGAATTTAATAAATAATTTCTTTGTTTCAAAATATATGCATGTGGGATTTCTGTTTTAATTGATTTTAAATCCCTATATGACTTAAGTTTTGTTGTTTGATCGATTGAGTAGTGTAAGAGTTCTGAAATAATTAAGGTTTTCATTGTATAGGCAAGGAGTAGCTTTAGGAGGCCTTCGGGACGACTAGAAACCCTTTGTATGCCCAAAAGAAAAACCCTAAAAATTCTGAGTTTCACGCTGTTTGGTCGACTGAACACCAACCGGGTGTTACCGGTCACAAAAAACACTGTTTCTATCGAGTGTTGTTTGTAGGCGCTCGGTCGACCGGGAACCGATAAGTGTGTTATTTTTATACTTTTTGTGCCTAAGTGGTCTGGGTCAACCGACCACCACCAAAATTTGTATATTGATGTGTTGTGATTGTTTTGACTTGTACGTTGTGTGTTATGGGATTACACGTGTATATGGGTGCACGAGTAGACCCGAATGACTGTGAATTAAGATTGAATGAATGTTTATGATTGGTTAGACAATGTGTGGATGATTGGTATTATGTTGAGTTTGAATGCAAGACGATGTTATGCTATGGAAAGTAATGTAATGTGAATATGAGATATGATATGTGGATGCTATGAATGTGAATATAGTGTGAATGTGATGAGGATACACTATGATAATCATAAAAGCATGATAGAATATTAGATATGATTATTCATATGTGGTTTGTGAATGTTGTGAACGCAATGAATGTACAAGGTAAGTGTTATGCATGGTGGTTGTGTGTGAGCATGATTATACTGTTTAATTATATTAACATGCTTAGATGTGGACTGTTCACCCTAGGTTTTGTTTGGATGAAAGGACCTTGGTAAGGGCATTAGAGATGTCATACCAATTGGATTAGCTTAGGCTAATGGGGTCTTCACGGATTAATAGATGCGAGAGACCAGATATTGAGTAGTGGTGCAATAACTAAGTTTTTGCAGCTTAGGTGATCCTTATAGTTTCAAGTCTGTCTACTTACGGATGGTCTCCTATACTCGGGATGTCTGTCAACCATAAATTGAATAAAAGTGAATTAGGCAACTTCATGTGGCTTATCAGGGTGGTTGTGATTGGGTTCACCTTAAGTGGGATCCATGGGTTTGACACCCAAAAGGAAAAATAGGTTGGGCGTTTGTGACCCGAGGGTTGAAAGTCCCTAAACTGCGTTGCGCATGTAGATTTGTAACGGTCTTATCCACCTGGTGTAAAATGGGATACAGGAGGTGTTTAATCCTTGCCTGAAATTTGGATTGTCTTGTGGTTGTGGCGAGTATCCTGAAGTCCATGACAGAGATTTGAGTCAACACACCTGATAAAAGCACCATTGATGTCCTGTGCATAGTTATACTGTATGTTGTTGCATGTGCATATCATTAGAGATGGATTGCATGTAGACACAATTTGTAAGAAACTGTGGATTATCGTCATGTTTATTGGATGATTTGGCATTAGTACCATGGCATATTGAGATGCTTTTGGATGATGTACGTGATGTACGGTACTCGATGCAATACGTATATTATTATGTATGCATTTTATCATGATATTTATATGATAACTGTTATAGAATTGCTATATGACCTATTTTGGATGTCATGATAGATTCTATGTGATAAATTGTTATGTATGAAATAACATAAGTTTATGTGAATGAGCATAATCGGGTGTTAACATGAAGAGTTGATCGCACTGTGTGTGTTTATGTGTGAAGGGCTAATTGTTAGTTTGCATCTATTTGTTGTGAACTAACCTTTAATTGGGAATTATATTTGAGGTCCTCCATGTGATCCGACGACTAGGTGACGAGGCATGGCAGTTAGCTTCCTAGTTTTTAATTTATAGTTCTAGTGGAGAGTATAGACTAGTTAGCTTTAGTTTATAATTTTTAATTTTAAACCCGAGTTTTGGATTATGTCCTATGTCAGTTTTATAACAGTTTGATTATAGATTAATAGATGGATTAATGTTTAGAACCTATTATTTATTCTTCTCTTAGATATATTTGAATAGAAAAGTTTTTGTTAACTCGCACTTTTAGAGCTAGTCTTTCGCTGTAGTATTTTGTTTAGGTGTATTAGCTACACCAGACCTTCTATGCAAGGGAATTAGTAGCCTAGCGGCATCCCAGGGGTTGGAGCCCAAGGTCACGTCTCGAGATACACAATTTCACGCTTATCGATGTGATCCGGATTTCGAGGCGTGACACCTTTCAAGTCCATTATTTATAAAAAAAAAAGCCTCTTGAGATAGTACCCCCCAAATGCCAATTATTACCCCTTAATTGTCAGAAATGCACAGTAGTAATTAGTAGATTGTCCATATGGTCTATGCAAGTGGTAACTTCAATTTTTCTCTCGAAACCAATGCTGAAAATCAACTTATAAAGTACCTGAGTTTGGATATTTAGAGAGAACCTCTGATTCAGCTTTCCTCTTCCCGGTGAAGTATCCAGATGAAAGTAGAAATGACGGTAGATTGTAATCATGAACAGAGATAAAGATAAACCTGGGAATTCCTGCATCATAAGAGAATATATAAAAATTGAATTCTCCAAGCAAAACCACGATAGAAATACAAAAAGCAATTTACACACTCTAATAAAGAAGGAAAACCAACTGAAGTGGAAACGGGAAACCAAACAAATGACAATATATAGTTTTCAACCTTCACAAAAGATTCACACAGAAGCATAAAGGGCAAAGAGATGAATAAAATTCTTCCCTTCTCAGAAAGAATTTTGCGCATTTTATTTTGTTGAACTTTTTATGTTGATCGTATGTCTTGACGCTTCCATTAATATCTTAGACCTATAAGCCTTGTTAGGAGCATCTGTTGAATATTGGGTCAAAGTCATTTAAGGTTGAACAGAGTAAAAATGATGTACAATCAAACTGCTCCTCCATAATGTTTAGTTTCAAGGGGAGCTGCTATCTCTTACTGTTAAAACATATTCCTGCAGAACAAGAAAAGTTGATGTCGTACTTTTGGAGATAAGGATGGTACGAGTTCCTAGAATCTAATGAGTAGATGTTCTAGGTTATTTAATGGCCAAACAGGCAACTGTTTGAGGTCATCATTTTCGTCTTTAACATTGGTGTATATATTTTAGTTAAATGAGAGACGTGGGGGGGGGGGGGGGGGCGCG
>JAUPMG010025727.1:0-14929 GCA_031762675.1 Pachysandra terminalis | reverse complement strand
CTGATTTAGGTAGAAGCAGAGGATTACAATTTAGACCATTAAGTAAAATTACATTTTACATATTTGTTGCTAACTTCTTAGCGCTAATGCAATTAGGTGCTAAACATGTTGAGTCACCATTTATAGAGTTTGGGCAAATAAGTACAGTACTATATTTTTCACACTTCCTGATAATAGTACCTTTAGTAAGTTTAATTGAAAATACTTTAGTGGATATGCACTTACATAATAACTCCCAAAGTGTAAAATAAAACAAAAAAAAAGACACAGCTATTACTAATATTTATATTATTACAAACTGTTATGCAAGTACATATATTTGGTTCATATTAGACTGTAGGTACAATTCTTATTTAACTCAAACCTTATTAATATTAGAAATATAATTACTCTTTTATACAAAATGAATTTATTTAACAATTTAACTATTTCATGTGACGCACCGCAACCTTGAGGCCTTTACTTCCAGGATAGTGCTAGTCCTCAAATGGAAGCACTTATAGAGTTACACGATAATATTATGTTCTATTTAGTTATAATATTATTTGGTGTAGCTTGAATTATGGTTTCAATAATAAGAAATTATATAAGTACTAAATCTCCTATAAGTAACAAATACCTTAATCATGGAACACTTATAGAGCTTATATGAACTATTACACCTGCATTAATATTAATATTAATTGCATTCCCTTCTTTCAAATTATTGTACTTAATGGACGAAGTTACAGATCCATCTTTAACAGTATTTGTAGAAGGTCATCAGTGATATTGAAGCTACCAGTACCCTGATTTCCTTAACAATGATGATGAGGAAGTCGAATTTGATTCTTACTTAGTACCTGAATCTGACTTAGAAGAGGGAGCATTAAGAATGTTAGAAGTTGATAACAGAGTAATATTACCTGAATTAACTCATGTAAGATTTATAATATCTTCTGGTGATGTTATACATTCGTATGCTTGCCCTTCACTAGGTATTAAATGTGATGCATATCCAGGTAGATTAAACCAAATCTCAGTAATGATAAACAGAGAAGGTTCATTCTTCGGACAATGTTCTGAGATATGTGGTATACTGCATAGCTCTATGCCTATTGTAATAGAATCTATTTCTTTAGAGAAATTCTTGTCTTGATTACACGAACAATAGTGTTCAAAAAAAAAAGTATATTACCGTAATATGTCTGACGATCTTTTTTCGATAATAGGAAAAGGCTCGCATTAATATGATATATAAACATATGCTAATATAAACAGAACCTAATACTATATCGCTTCATTAGTATTGTTGTTCTTCTTATTGATTGTGGTGTGATATATAGTGCATTAAATAGTAAAGTCTAATACTGTATCGTAGATATTGTTATATTGTTGTTAACGGTGTTAAAGCCTAGGTATTATACAGAAAATATGTTAAGTTACATGTATATACATGTTAAATAAAAAGCCGATATACAGTTTTTTTTAGTAATATATGCACCTACATGAATTAGCTTATCTATGTCCACCATAAAAAAGAATACAAATGTCTCCACAGCAACATTAATGTATTTATATATTCTGCATTATCGACATTACTTTTTAAAGTGTACAATATATATATACATATATCTTACAGCTTTTTCCTTTGTATATTTAAGTAAGTGATATGTAAGTGGATTATAATTTCGTAATATTGTATAATGCCTGGTTAGCATAAAAGTAATGCAACCGTTTTGTAATCGGTAGAAGTAAGTGCGATACTTGCACTGGGCTAAATTTAATTTACGTTAAACATATCCTTTAGTTACCATATGCTATAACTGAAATTATGCGGATTGATGTAATAGTAACATAACTGGCTCATGACCAGTCAATATAGGTGCGAATCCTATGTCCGTATAAAGAGTGGACGCAATGGTATGTTTAACATATTGTGTACTAACGGATAATAAAACTTTATTTGTAACAATATTAGTGCCGATATTAAGTAATTGACTCAAATACAATTTAAGTCTAGTTTTATAATTAATTTATAATAAAATCAAATACAACTGACAATAATAAAAAGGATAGCCTTAGGAAAACTTTAGAAACGTTTATTTATTAAAATATGATACAAGCAGCAAAAATAATTGGAACAGGTTTAGCAACAACAGGTTTAATAGGTGCAGGTGTAGGAATAGGTGTAGTGTTCGGTGCCCTTATATTAGGTGTTGCTAGAAACCCATCTTTAAGAGGACAATTATTCTCTTACGCTATATTAGGTTTTGCTTTTGCAGAAGCTACTGGATTATTCGCACTTATGATGGCATTCTTACTATTATACGTTGCATAATTTAAAGTCTTAATTACTTAACATAAAGTAAAAAACGACAAACAAAAAAAAAAAAATTTTTTTTTATATACAATGCTAATCTTTTTATTAATATTTTTATTAGTTTCAAATGCCCTCACTATGAGACGTGATAAATCCATACTATTTTCTAGAATAGTAATAATGAGTCTTCTGATGATAAGTTTCATAGCATATAATAACATGTACTTAAATCCTTTAGGTAAGGGTATAGGTATATATGGAGGTTTGTTTAATGTTACAACTTTCACTCAAACTTTTAGCATTTTCATACTACTAGTAAGCGCAGTGATACTTACTTTGACTGCATTTTACCCGAGAAAGGTTTATATAGATAAACACTCTTCTATATTCAAACTGCTTGGACAGGATCTTTTGTATAATAAAAGTTCGATATCTAATAAAACTGGTGAACAGTTCCGTATAATCGAGTACCCCTTGATTATTGTATTTATAATATCTGGAGCTCTCTTCCTTATAAGTACTGCAGATTTGGTATCTATATTCTTGAGTATAGAGTTACAAAGCTACGGTTTGTATATACTTTCAACCTTATACAGGAACTCGGAAACTGCCACTGCAAGTGGGCTGACGTACTTCTTGTTAGGTGGTTTATCATCCTGTTTCATATTATTAGGTTCTGCCTTGCTTTATGCTAATTCTGGAACTACTAACTTGGAAAACATGTATGTGATAACAAGTATAAGTGAAATTAAGGGTGTATCTAGTTTCATATACTTATACCAACCACATTATTTTCACCTGTCGCTAATAATAATGTCAGTAGGGTTCCTGTTTAAGGTAAGTGCAGCGCCATTTCATTTCTGATCTCCTGATGTATATGACGGTATACCAACTATAGTAACTACATATGTGGCTATTGTGGCAAAAATATCTATATTTGCCTTTTTATTAGAGTTAATTTACTATACTGAATATAATTATTTCGATTTTTCTTGAAAAAGTATATTTATATATAGTAGTCTTTTCTCTTTGATAATCGGGTCGGTATTAGGTTTAACTCAATTTAGGATTAAGAGATTATTTGCTTACAGTACCATAAGCCATGTAGGGTTTATATTACTTGCCTTGGCGATAAACAGTACAGAATCTATACAATCTTACATATTTTACATATTACAATATAGTATATCAAACTTAAATGCTTTCATAATACTTGTTACTATGGGTTTCTCTTTCTACCTCTATGTAAATAAAGAGGAGTCTAAAGAAGATCTATACAACGTTATAGCCACAGAAAAAAATAACTCACCAATACAATTGATAAGTCAAATAAAGGGTTATTTCTACGTTAACCCTTACCTGGCGATTAGCTTGGCAATCACATTATTCTCGTTTGTAGGTATACCACCTATAATAGGTTTCTTTGCAAAGCAGATGATATTAAGTGCTGCCTTAGATAGCGGTTATGTATTTATGGCATTAGTAGCCATACTTACTAGCGTTATAGGTGCTGCCTACTACTTAAATTTAATCAAACAAATATTCTTCTACAAGAGTGACCACGAAATTAATCCATCAATAAACAATATGGACCTAACTGCTTACGTATCGTCAAAACACGATAATGTTAATAATATAGAAAATTCTAATATAAACAAAATTAAGTTCACAAGTAATAATATTGTAATAAGTAGCTCATTTAGTTCAGTAATAGGTATATTAACTATGTTACTATTGTTATTCATATACATGCCTGGAGAATGATTCAATATAGTTAGCATATTAACTGTGATAATATTTAGAGCATAATGACAAGTATGACATTTTTTTTTATCTTCGTACCTATACTAGCTATAGTGTTATTAGCCTTGAATCTTATACTTGCTCCTCATAACCCCTACGAAGAGAAAGACAGTGCATTTGAATGTGGCTTCCATTCATTTTTAGGTCAGAATAGGAGTGAGTTTAGTATTTCGTTCTTTATATTTGCTTTATTATTCTTGTTATTTGATCTTGAGATACTATTGGTATACCCGTTCGTGGTGAGCGCATATGTTAACGGTATATTTGGTTTAATTGTTATGTTAATATTTTTCTTAGTTCTTACCCTAGGTTTTGCCTTTGAATTAGGTAAAAATGCCTTATCTATTGAAAGTAGACAAAGTTATTATAATTAATAATAACAAAAAAAAAAATACTATGCATTAAGAAAAACAGTAAGATGAACAGTAGACAATCTAATAGAGCAAGGTGAATGCATTAATCTGAATTAAGTGTTTAACATAAACTCATAGAAAAGCATCCTTACGCAATAGATTTACTGCCTTAAAATACTTACAAAACTGATTAGTTAAAGTTAATAGTAATGCTTACAAAATATTTCTCTAAAGTTATAAGGATATACCCCCTATGAATTAGGTAATTTATATTACCTAATAAGTGTTAAATATGTTATTATCCGAGATAAGTTTATAAACTGAAAATAAAAAATATGTCTAATTTATTTATACTGAATGAAACCTTTACTAACGGTTTAAATTATAACCTACTGAATATAATTACATTTGCATCAATAATATGTGGTATACTTGTCATAACTAGCAAAAACCCTGTTGTATCTGTACTGTTCTTAATAGGTTTATTTCTTAATATAGCAGGATATTTAATGATGTTAGGAATTAACTTTATAGGTCTGTCTTATTTACTAGTGTATGTAGGAGCAGTTTCAATTCTATTTTTATTTATATTAATGCTTATTAATGTAAGAATTAGTGAACTTGTTACAGATAATAACAATAGTATTCCATTGGCTATAATGATAGGTAGTATATTTAATCTTACATTGTATAAACTATTACCTAACAATTTCTCTTCCAATGAATATGGTTTTGTGTCTCACAAGCTAGGTAATGACAAATCACTTTCAGAAGCACAATCACTAGCAGGTGATAATCTTACAAGTGACTTATACAACGTCTATAATGTTCATAATGATAACTTATCCTTTGTTAGTTCTCAAATATGAGATGGTGTTCTTTCAGAGACAAATCACATTACAAGCATAGGTAACATACTATACACTGCGTATCCGTTATGATTGATATTAACTTCTATAATACTTCTGCTAGCAATGGTAGGAGCCATAGTAATAACAATCAAGTAACAAACATTATTTCGTAATAACTTAATGATAAGTAAGATTATCTACCTTACATATTTGGGTTATAAAGTTAACATTTTATTGTGCTTATTTATGTAAAAGAAAAAAAAATTAAAAAATACACACATTTATGTGTATTGTTAAAACACCTTACTCATCCTTATCTAGTATACTTGAAACTGCAACTCTTATTTGAATGTTAGTACAACGATTCAAACATTGGAGCAAATTAATAAAACTAGATGACTATGATAAGGTGACAAGGGGAATGTAAATCATAATCGTATATTACGCAATGCTACTTATTACTTTATTACTTATACCTTTAATAGGTATATTTATCATATCCACAATATCTTACTCAGAAAATAGGGACGTATCTAATCTACATAATTCAAAACAAATAAAGATTATAGCATTAAGTACTTCAATAATTAACTTGTTTGTATCTTTACTTGTATTTATACTGTTTAACTTCAGCTCCAACCAATTTCAATTTGTACAAGAATACCATAGCATGAGTAGTTTTGACTTTTACCTTGGTGTGGATGGTATAAGCATATACTTTGTACTACTTACAACTATTATAATGCCTATAGCACTATTGAGCAACTGAAGCTCAATATCAGAAAATATAAAGTCTTATGTTATAATCATATTACTATTAGAAACTTTACTGCTTGCGGTGTTTTTAGTACTAGATATACTGCTGTTTTATATTTTTTTTGAGAGTATACTACCTCCTTTGTTTATATTAATAGGTTTATTCGGGTCTAGCAATAGAGTTAGAGCTAGTTTTTATTTATTTTTATATACACTACTGGGTTCACTTTTCTTACTATTATCCATACTTACGATGTCATCGATAATGGGTACTACAGATTTTGATGCACTATATAAAACTAACTTTAATTTCATAACTCAGTTATTTTTATTCTATGGTATATTTATAGCTTTTGCTGTTAAAACCCCCACAATATTTTTGAACACTTGACTATTAAAGGCCCATGTTGAATCCCCATTAGGTGGTAGTATAATACTAGCAGGTATAGTGTTGAAGCTTAGCCTGTATGGTATACTAAGATTGATACTTCCTTTATTACCTAAAGCTTACTTTTATTTTACAAGTGTAATATATGTGATTGGTGTTATAACTATCATATATGCAAGTTTCAGTACTCTAAGAACTATAGATGTTAAAGAATTAATTGCTTATAGTTCCGTGTCGCATGCAGCAGTATACCTGCTAGGTGTGTTCAGTAACACTATACAAGGAATAGAAGGTGGAATCGTATTAGGACTGGCTCATGGTTTCGTTTCTTCGGGACTATTTATATGTGCGGGTGGTGTACTGTATGACAGATCATCTACTAGATTAATAACTTTCTATAGAGGTATTACACAAATAATGCCTTTATTTTCTATACTATTTTTTATACTTTGTTTAGGTAATGCCGGTACACCATTATCTCTTAATTTTATAGGAGAATTTATGAGTTTATATGGTACTTTTGAAAGATTCCCTCTATTAGGTGCATTTGCCAGCTCTTCTATCGTGTTTAGTGCAGCTTACACTATGTATATGTTTAATAGAATTGCTTTTGCAGGATCGTTATCTAGGTTTTTCAAATTTAATATACCTGATCTGAACAAACGAGAATTTTATATACTACTTACATTAGTTTCTTTAACAGTCGTATTGGGTGTATATCCTACTCCTATTCTAGATGGTCTACATTATTCCGTTTCTTCATTGATATATTATGCGGCTGTATAGTTACACTAATGCTAAACAAAATGTTATAAACATTAAATAACAAAAAAAAAAATGCTTGCTTATGTGGTTGTACTTAATTATTATATAGGTACTTACCTATAGCATAATTTACCTATTTTTTCACCTTACTAAAATTTTTAATAAACAATGAATTTATCCCTTATATTATTTTTAATAGGAATATTAGGCTTTGTCTTAAATAGAAAAAACGTTATACTAATGCTTATATCAATAGAAATAATGTTACTTGCTATTACATTTTTAATTCTAATTACTTCACTTAATTTTGATGATATAGTAGGACAAGTGTATGCTATATACATTATAGCTATTGCTGGAGCAGAATCGGCCATTGGTCTAGGTATACTTGTCGCATTTTATAGATTAAGAGGAAGCGTTGCAATAGAATTTAAATAATGTATTTAACCATAATAATATTACCCTTATTGAGCTCAATAGTTTCTGGATTCTTTGGTAGAAAAGTAGGTGTTACAGGATCACACATAATTGCATGTGTGTCTGTTGTATTAACAACTATACTTAGTATTATAAGCTTCCTGGAAGTCGGTATCAATAACATATCAGTTTATATTAAACTGTTTACATGAATAGACTCAGAATCACTAAACGTATCATGAGGATTCGTTTTTGATTCTTTAACTGTATCTATGCTTATACCTGTTCTTATAGTTTCTTCTTTAGTACATATTTACTCAATAGGTTACATGAGCCATGACCCCCATAATCAGAGATTTTTCAGTTATCTTAGCTTATTTACCTTTATGATGATAATACTTGTAACTTCAAACAATTATCTACTGATGTTTGTAGGATGAGAAGGTGTTGGAGTATGTTCATACCTGTTGGTTAGTTTCTGATTTACTAGAATAGCAGCTAATCAAAGTTCTATATCAGCATTTTTAACTAATAGAGTAGGAGATTGCTTTTTAACTATAGGTATGTTCGCTATACTGTGATCATTTGGTAACATAGATTACTCTACTGTATTTTCTATTGCGCCTTTAATGAACGAAAATATAATTACCATCATAGGTATTTGTTTACTTATAGGTGCGATGGCTAAAAGCTCTCAAGTAGGACTACATGTATGATTGCCTATGGCAATGGAAGGTCCTACACCTGTGTCCGCGCTAATACACGCAGCAACTATGGTTACTGCAGGAGTTTACCTATTAATGCGTAGTTCTCCTCTTATAGAGTATAGCAATACTGTATTGTTATTATGTCTGTGAATAGGTGCTATAACAACTGTATTTAGTTCCCTTATAGGATTATTCCAACAAGATATTAAGAAAGTTATAGCTTACTCAACAATGAGTCAACTAGGTATGATGGTTGTAGCGATTGGGTTATCATCTTATAATGTTGCTCTTTTCCACTTGGTTAATCATGCATTTTATAAAGCACTTTTATTCTTAGGTGCCGGTGCAGTTATACACGCTGTGTCAGATAACCAGGACTTTAGAAAATATGGAGGGTTAAAAGCTTTCCTGCCTTTAACTTATTCAGTTATGTTAATAGCTTCACTGAGTTTAGTAGCCTTCCCTTTTATGACAGGTTTCTACTCTAAAGATTTTATACTTGAATCAGCTTATGGACAATTTTATTTCTCTAGTACAGTGGTTTACTTTATATCTACTATAGGTGCTATGTTCACTACATTATATTCAGTAAAAGTACTGTACCTTACTTTCTTAACTAACCCTAACGGACCTATTGTTAATTACAAACACGCCCATGAAGGAGATATATTTATGAGTACACCCTTAATAATATTAGCGGTATTCTCTATATTCTTTGGTTATGTTACTAAAGATATGTTTATTGGATTAGGATCTAACTTTTTCCAAGATAACAGTTTGTTCATACACCCTAGTCATGAAATTATGTTGGATACAGAGTTTGCTGTACCTACTTTGTTTAAGATATTACCTTTAATATTTACCATATCATTAAGCGTAATTTCAATTATAATATCTGAATTTACACCTAAAGCGCTGATAAACTTTAAACTGTCTAGATTTGGTTATAACATATTCAGTTTCTTTAACCAACGTTTCTTAATTGAAATGTTCTATAATAGATATGTAACAGACCTTGTATTGAAGCTTGGAGGACAAACTACTAAAGTAATTGATAAAGGTTCTATTGAGTTAGTAGGACCTTTTGGTTTAGAAAAAGGTTTACTTAACCTAAGCAGAAGTGTATCTAAATTAGATACAGGAGTAATTACTTCATATGCCCTGTACATACTTGTAGGGTTAACTTTCTACATAGTACTACCTTTATTTTACGAGTTAGACAATAACCTACTGCTAATAATAATATTTGCTTTAATTACAATAAAAAAAAAAATAATGAGGCCCTATTTTACGGATATATTTATGGACAGTAGCTAAGCACTATACATTATATAGTCAATACTATTAACCTAACTACCCCTGCGTATAATTATTAGGTAACACTAATAAATTTAGCTCTATTATATCTAAATAAGACTCTAGTGCATGCTAAGGTGAACATCCTCATTGTGTCTTGTGTTGTGCAGACTCTGTTACATTATAGCACCCATAGACCCTTTTCCCTGGAATGGTTTGCTACAGTGTGGTCCATCACCTTATGCATACTGTACATAAAAGGTATGTATAATTACATGATTTGAGTGGATAACAACAGGTATACCCTAAAAATGATATACTTATTTTTTTTTTTGTTATAATTACCTTAATACGAGACTTTAAGGTGGCGCTACGTTATGCTACAGTAAAAATACCAGATTGCACTGGTAAACTAGCAAAAGCATGAGGTTTAGGTGGACTGTTTAAACATCATTCTAAACTTAAGAATGCTCTGTTAAGTAAAAATTGTAAGAAATCAGAGAAGAATTGTGGTATAGCTCATGGATATCTAGACACGCTTTCACCTACAGTTAACTGTACGTATAGTATGTTCAAGAATAATCATGTAGCTACTACAGATATAATAGATCCGAAACTACTTACTAGATTTCACCCTGCAAATGCATCAGGGTAGTCACTTATTCTTCTAGGCATTCCTTGTAATCCTAAGAAATGTTGAGGGAAGAAAGTAACGTTAACTCCTATAAATAGTATTCAGAAGTGAACTTTACCTAACATCTTGTTATAGTTTAATCCTAACATCTTAGGTATTCAAAAGTATCAGGCACTGAATAATGCAAATACCGCACCCATACTTAGAACATAGTGGAAGTGTGCTACAACATAGTAAGTATCATGGAACGCTATGTCTAATGATGCATTAGCCAAAACAACTCCACTTAACCCTCCTATAGTAAACATAAACACGAAACCTAATGCAAATAGCATAGATGGTGTTAATTGTAATGATCCTCCATAACAAGTAGCTAATCAACTAAATATCTTAATACCTGTAGGTACTGCGATTATTAATGTAGCAGCTGTAAAGTAGGCACGTGTATCAACATCCAATCCTACACTATACATGTGATGGCTTCACACTACAAATCCTAACACACCTATAGACATCATAGCATACACCATACCTAAGTATCCGAATACACTTTTATTTGAGCTAGCAGATATTGTTGTACTAATTATACCGAAACCAGGTATGATTAATATGTAAACTTCAGGGTGTCCAAAGAATCAGAATAAATGTTGGTACAGTATAGGGTCTCCTCCACCGGCCACTTCGAAGAACGATGTATTAAAGTTTCTATCTGTTAAAACCATAGTAATTGCACCAGCAAGTACAGGTAAAGATAACAATAATAGTACGGCTGTAACTAAAATTGCTCATCCAAATAAGGCTAATTTGTGTAGTCTTATTCCAGGACTTCTCATGTTTAGTATAGTTGTTATAAAGTTATTTGCACCTAATAAACTACTTATACCAGACAGGTGTAAAGCGAAGATTGCTAAATCCACGCTAGGTCCACTGTGACTTTGTATACCAGATAAAGGTGGGTATAATGTTCATCCTGTACCAGCACCATTTTCTATTGTACTGGCGAAAATGAATAGAACAAGACTAGGTGGTAATAGTCAGAAACTAATATTATTTAGTCTAGGGAAGGCCATATCAGGTCCTCCTACTAGTAAAGGAAGTAAGAAGTTACCAAAACCTCCTATCATAGCGGGCATAACCATAAAGAATATCATAAGTATCGCATGAGCTGTTATGATACTGTTATATAATTGATTGTCCGCTATGTACTGAACACCAGGTCCAGATAATTCCAATCTTATTAGTACAGAAAAAGCTGTACCTAGTAAACCTGAGAATAATGCAAATATAAGATATAAAGTTCCTATATCTTTTGCATTACTACTAAGAAATCAACGTTCAGATCACATGGATATCGCTGAGTTACTCATGTTGTTTATCTCAGATCCGTAATTCTGACTCTCTATATTAGATACATATTCGTAATTTTGTGTATTAATAGAGAAGCGAAAGTGACAATAGCAGTAGCATGTATAAAACTAAACTTTACAAATAATCGTTTATGGTAAATTAACACCATATTAGATACATAAGTATAATAGCCTTATATGGTACGCGACTATGATTTATATCTAAAAATTAGTAAAAAAAAGAAAATAAGTGTAAGCTTTTACATGTTAACAAAAAGCAAGTTGTTCTAATTGGTTTTGTTAATTACGCTTGTATATTATGTAAGAGCTATGAGATTTGAACTCACATAAAAATGATTAAAAGTCACATGCTTTACCATTAAGCTAAGCTCTCTTAGTACTACACATATAATGACATGCCTTACAACTAACTTATGTAGTTGTAAATAGCTTCATAGACAACGACATAATGACAAGAATTCTCACCTAAGATTTGAACTTAGACCCAGATATTAGAAGTATCCTGCTCTACCATTAAGCTAGTAAGAATTTTTCATTAGTAAAAATAATTCCTCCTTCTATTGTACATACCTTTTACGTTAATGGGAGGTAATTAATAAAAGAAAATTACATACCACTTAAAGAGACAAGGAGGAATTGAACCCCGTATTTTCGATCTGCAATCAAAATGTAATACCTATTACTTCATGTCCCTAATTAAATACTGTAAAACGCGTGCAAGACTCGAACCTGCAACCATTGTGTTCGTAGCACAACACTCTACCATTGAGTTAACACGTTTATCTATATTACTTAGATTGACCAACGATAATATTTATAACTTAATAAGGCGGAGTTCGTATATAGAGCCCTTGACATGAATCGAACATGTATCAGAATATTAACAGTATTCCGCTCTACCATTGAGCTACAAAGGCTGTATAACTGCAGTTCTTACTAGTATCGTCCTTATATTATAACAGATAATGTGTATATATAATACCATACCATATGATATATTATGATATGACATCACATAAAATTAATCAAGGTTTTTTATGTAAGTAGGATTACAATATATTATAGTAAGCTTACATTACTAGGTATTATATCGAAGCTATACACGATACAAGGTATCAACACTATAAACGCTATAATGATAGGTAAAAGTATAGTTCAAGAAAAAGACATCAATTGATCAAAACGTATTCTAGGGAAAGAAGCTCTAACTCATATAAATATAAATATCATTACACATGATTTTATACCTATAATTAGCCCTGTCACCATTCCTTCTAGTAGCGGACTATTAAACATTTCAAGTCCTTCGTACTGTGTTCCGTATTGAGGATTAACAGGACTACCATTTTCTACGGGTAAGAATAGTAAATCTGACAGATACTGTATTCCATCAAATATATAAAATAACAATGAAAAATCGAATAAGTATCCTCCTAAGAATAGCATAGTATTCAATATACATATAAGTACTATGCTACCATACTCTGCTAAGAAAAAGAAGACAAATATAACTGCAGCGTGTTCTGTCATAAACCCACTAACTAATTCCGATTCGGCTTCCGCTAAATCAAAGGGAGCTCTGTTAGTTTCTGCAACACTTCCTATAAAAAATATTATAAATATAGGAAGTAATGGCATTACAAATCATACTGCTCTTTGAGCTTCAATGTTAACGGTTAAGTTTAAACTACCACTTAATAATACCACTAACAGTATAGCTGAGCTTAGTATAAGCTCATAACTTATAAGTTGCGCAGTACTTCTTAATGAACCTAAAAAAGCATACTTGGAATTGGCAGATCAACCTGCTAATAATATACCGTAAGTGGCTAATGAAGAAACAGCTAACATATATAAAATACCTAGATCAAAGTCTGATAGAGCCAATCCAGGCCCGTAAGGTACAACAGCATAACCTAAAAGAGAGAAAATCAATGTAATTACAGGACCAAGAAAGAATAAAACTAAGTTGGCTTGTGTAGGCGATACGTACTCTTTCAATATAAGCTTAAGAGCATCTGCAAATGCTTGCAGAAGACCATAGTATCCTACTACGTTAGGTCCCAACCTTCTCTGCATACTTGCCATAGTCTTTCTTTCAGCCACAGTAACAAAAGCGACAGTTAAAAGCACAGGTACTGTAACTAATAGTACTTCAACTATTGATATAATTGTCGGTGAATACAACATATTAACATATACGTAGATACAAACAAATTATACAAAAATATTACTTATTCGAACTAAACAAGTATCTATATGCAAATTTTGGTAAAATAGTAATAAAAGTTTAAATATTTAAACCTATGACCTTAGTAGTACAGACGGGGTCATATAAATTACTTATAACTAATAATATTTTTTTTGTTTAATCTTCGTAGGGATTAAGACCTTTAGATAATAAATAAATTAAGAAAATGTGACGTTAAAGAAAACGTTTAAGATCCTCAGTAATATACAGATAAAAAAAGGAATAGTCATACTACATCAACAAAATGTCAGTATAGTATAGCACCTTCCATACCAAGATGGTGATTCTCGGTTAAGTGATATGCCACTAAACGTCAGAAACCTACAGCTAAGAACATTGTTCCTATGATAACATGTAATCCATGGAAACCAGTACCAAAATAAAAACAAGATCCATATGCACCATCAGTTAAAGTGAAAGAAGAAACTGAGTACTCTACACCTTGAAATACTGTAAATATAAACGCTAATACTATGGTAAATAAGGCTCCGTACAAGGCACCATTCCTGTTACCTTGTATTAGAGAATGATGAGAATAAGTAATAGTAACTCCAGAAGCCAATAGTATTACAGTGTTAAGTAAGGGTAATTCAAAGGCGTTAATAGCCTCTATACCCATAGGCGGTCATTGTGCACCCAGCTCTACAGTAGGTGACAAGGCACTATGGAAATAGGCTCAGAATATGGCTAAGAAAAATAAAGCTTCAGATATTATAAACAATGATACTCCCATGTTTAAACCTTTCTGTACGGCTAAAGTATGGTTACCTATATAAGTACCTTCTGATATAACATCTCTAAATCAGAAAAACATACTTGACATTAGAAGTGTTAAGGCTAAAGGTAATCAGTAAGCTGCATACGAAAACCCGTGCATACTTAAAACAAGTGATGTAGTCAAGTCTAATAAACTTACACAAGTAAGTATAGGTCAGGGTGAAGGCGAAACAAGGTGAAAAGGATGACCTTGAAATACACTACGATTCAAGTTTGACATAATAAACAAATGTGTATCTTACTCAGTAAAACCTCTGCATAT
>JAUPMG010025716.1:0-14930 GCA_031762675.1 Pachysandra terminalis | reverse complement strand
ATGTTGCAGGTTGAGTCTGATTGGAGGTCGTGGACCTAGTTGCAGTTTGTTTCATGTTGGCATTTTACTTTCGTTTACAGACCATATGTTTATGTTGATTTGAACTACTTGGGAATTGTGTTGTAATAAGGTCCAGCTGAGCGCCAGTTAGTTATTTCTTTTAATTTGTTATTGTATTATTTTCTTGCTTCCGCTACTCTGTGGTTGATGAATAAAATTGTATTTATTTCATCTAATCTTGGTTTTATTATGTTGATCCGTGGTCTAGAAATAGATCCCCGAAGGTTGCGTCTTGTGATCCGTGCCATCCCACCTAGGGATCAGGGTCACGGGTTCGGGGTGTGACACTTCCGCACTCTGATTGATTTATTAAAAAGCATGATTAGATTTTATTTTATAGATTATTGTTGTGAACCGCGTTTCATGGTTGGGAACCCGAAGGTCGCACCTCATGATCCGTGCCACCCACATCGGGATTCGGGCACCGTGATCCGGAGCGTGACAGGACAAATCTCGTCTCAGTGCCATCCGTATTAGATGTACCACATTGAACATCTTCGTCGTGCCTATAGAAGTTCAATTAAATGAGAAAAATACATATACCAATAATATGTAATCGCATTTGGAAAAATATCCAATGAATTAATATTAAGTTTATTGCTTCTATGATAGTCATAAGATTTTTGAGTTCACTCGTACATGTTTGGACTTGTTTTCACATCATAATTTAACTGTAAGTTATTAAATTATTCTAGACACTTCTACCAACCATTCATATATTACTTTAATATAACATCTTGACATGGGCCCAACCTTTACAAAACGATTTACATTTTAAGGAATTATTTAATTACAAATTTCAGTTTAGATTAAAAATTAAATGTCAAATACCGCTTCTTAGTTACTAACAAAAAATAATAATAATAACGCTTCTTAGTGCTTTTCAATTGAAGAGTCGCCCACACTAAATAATTAATTATAATAATTATATCTTAATTGATAACTAACCTCTTCATCTTCCACGTACAAATTTCATATAACGTTTCTTAATGCTTCACAATTGAAGCACACATTAAATATAACACTTGAAAATTAATTATGATAATTATATCTTAATTGATAACTGACCTTTTAATTTTTCACAAATATAATGTTTTTAATTAATCCTCATAATCATGTCTAAACTAATCTCTTCATCTTCCACAAAAATGTTACAGTGCTTATAAAAAGGCCCTCACCAACAAACTTTCTCACATCTACTTTCTCACATATTTGTTCGTGATCACCTGTATCTTGTTAGGTTTGTATATATCTTGGTAATCTGATCACAAGTGTAAATACAAATTTTTTTTTGGAAAACCAACGAATAAGATCAGTATTATAAAATCAATTTGTATTAATTACAAATATGCGGTTAGAATCTCTAGGGATTTTCTTCGTACGACAGAATCGTCCTTTGATTCTTCACTTCGGGGTCTTCAATCCAAGGGTTGCAACAGCTTAATCTTGAGTTGAATTTGATCTTCCTTGATCTCCTTTGCAACGATCAAGAAGGTGGTAGACTTTATAGATCTCGTGAACGAAATCATAGGAATTTGTTGCGAGGTCTTCGGCTTGATTTTCAGGCTTGTAGACATATAGAAGATGTGGGTCGAAAGCTTCAAGTTTGATTTAGATCTCTGGCCCTTTCAATATAGTCAGACATGGAGGGTTTTATCTTTAGGCTTGAATGCTTGTATTTCGAGGCTTCAAGTCTTCAGATCTTCAAGGCAGTAGACCAGCAGGGCTTTAGAGCTTCTTCACCTAGATCTTTATTCCTTGTGTTTGATGATTTTATGAATCTTCGACTTAATCTTCGTGCTTGTAGACTTATGGAATATGTGAACCAAAAACCTCGTCTTGATGTCGATCTCTGGGCTTTTGAGTGTACTCGGAGAATGAAGTTGAATCTTCAGGCTTGAATGCTGTACTTTGAGGCTAGCTTCAATTGTATAGATTTTCAGGTTTTCAAGATATCAAATCTTCAAGATGTCAGAGCAGCAGAGCTTCAGTTCTCTTCTCCTCATTCTGATCATTCCAGAATGTGAGAGAACTACCTCTATTTATAGATTTGGAGGTGGTAGAGTTGTATTTGATCTTTATCACTTATAGAGAATTAACATCAATTTTTTGAGAAAATTCTCTATTTATGAAGAATTATTCAAATTTAGTAGGATCCATCTTATGAGATCGTGCCATGTGACATATTTTGATCTTAAAATTTTCTCAGTCTAGAGCAAGTTAGTTCATATTTTTTTCAAGATTTGTTAAATATGTGATTTTCTAAACTCAATTTCATTTTGTTGGCTATACATAAGAGGACGTAGGTCCTCATTTGGCATGTGTACACATTTTTGAAATTTAGGTAATCGGCTTGTGCTCTTTTGCTGCTCTCAAGAATGAATCCAAAGAACATGTGTGTGTGAATAACAGGTACTAACATGCTAATAATTTAAAAGATGACTACAATAATTATACAGAAAGTAACCAACAAGGCAACATATCCAATTAGAAAGAACATGTTAATATCTAATCATGGACAATGAAAATGAAATACATAAATGAGGAATTATGGTCATTGTCATTTGTCAACATACAATAGCAATGTTAGCTTTTTATTTCGGTTTGGTTCGGTTTTCAGTTTTATTCATTATAATTCGGTTTGGTTTTCATTTTCTAAATCGGTTTCTATTTCGGGTTAGTTCATTTTTCGGTTTAGTATAATGTAATTCTATTTGGTTTAGGTTTGATTACTAAACCAAACCAGACCGAGCGGATTTCACCCCAGTCCAAACCCAACCCAATCCAAATTGAAAATTTGGTCCGGTTTGAGTTAGATTAAAATAGAGATTTCAAAAATAATATTTTATGTATAAATTTCTACGTTCCTTTATCAAACATAAAATATAATTAATATATATATATATATATATATATAGATAGAGAGAGAGAGAGTAATTCGGTTTCAACCATTCTGGTTTGTTTCGGTTTAGAGGCATTTGTTATATATATTTCGAAGGTGTATATATACCTTTTTAGACGCTATATTTATAACTATAACTTGTTGCGCCTCTATTAAGCTGCTTTAAACTAATACAAGTGACACTTTGGAGTGTTTTAGCTACAATGGATGAAATAATTGATAACATCAAGATTTTCAACAATCCAATTTTAGTAGCGACGTCTATATAGGTCCAAGAATACAACGGTAAGAAATATCTTTCTTTAAATTTTACTTAGCAATAATAAGAAATTATAATTTAAATATCATTGTAAGGTGGATCCGACACCATTATCCATACTGACCCCGAGCTAGTTAAAGAACTTAAACAATTGTAAGTAAATTCCATAAATTAAATTCATAATTTTGTAAAGGTAATTATTGTATCATGCTATAATAATTTTCAATCTATAGCGCACAACAATCAAGGAGAAATTTAACACTTCAATAATAATGACTTTCAAAGTTAAGCATTAATGAAGTGAGAGCAACTTTCATTGATAGACATCACAATGACTAAGATCATAGCAAGTCAGGCATTCAATTTTTTTATAAATGGTAAACAAATATACTTTACACTTAAACATTATAGACATTATTACCTACCGTATTTGCAAGTTTAAACATTTCAATCAAAAGTATGGATTATTGAAGTTGACAAAAGAAAAGATCCATAGTGTATAGCATGTAAACCATATCTAGAAAAGGTTAATGATGAAAATAACAAAGTTTTTTGTAATGACTGTCACTCCTTACCTACCGTATTTGCAAGTTGAAACATTTCAATCAAAAATATGGACTGTTGAAGTTGACAAAAGAAAAGATCCATAGTCTATAGCATGTAAATCATGTCTATAAAAGGTTAATGATGAAAATAACAAAGTTTTTTGTAATGGCCGTCACTCCTATGATATACAAACAGAGTTTAGGTAATTCTTCGAGCTTGCAAATGTTGTGCTATTTGTTGCTAATGATAATGTATTAATTAAAATATTTGATATAAAGTAAATTCTTGTTAAAGTTAAAAATTGCTGATGATACAAGTTGTATATGGACTACGTTATTCAATTATCAAGCAGAGAAAATATTAAAATCAACAATTGACTATTAATATTACATAATTGACAAGTCTTTTTAACAACAAGATTATTAATACTTGCAGGAGAAAAACATTGATGAATCTATAAAGTCCACATGTACTTATCTTCAAAAGCTGTACATGTTTACAATTCAGAAACTGCAAAGATAAATGAAGACAGTAGTTCGAACAATTATACACGTGTTGCAGTAGAAGAAATAAATGAGACATGAGATATAAATCTTTTTCGAAAAAAATGCATAATACAAAGGTTACCAGTATTAGAGAAACTTTATATTTCTTGTTAGTTTTACATATCTAGCAAAATTTATATGTTTGATTGAAATTTATATATGACAATATATATTATATTATCTTATATTTTTTTTCTTTTTTATTATCATGTTTCTTCAAATGTCACCGCATGCAGTGCAAGTGCATCCAACTAGTAGATCAAAAACGGCAATCTCTTTGGATTATTAGGACAAGCATTAGAAATTTGTACTGATGATCTAGCAGTATAATTTATCTTATTGGACACGCGAAATAATCTTAAAGTGTGCATGTCCGTTTATAAGATACACTCGCAATTGTCAAAGTGGTTACTTGCTCCCTCCACTACTTTACGCATGTGAATACCGACTGGCGTCCACACTCTAATTGGGCCACGCCATCAGTACTGATGATCTTTTGGCATGATCATAGATCTTTGTAGTCTTTATCCTGATCAAGAATTAGCTTCTTCAGTAAGTAAACTTTTAGAAGGAAAGGATGGCTACTGTATACCTGACAAGTGGCTAACCATCCTGAGATGGTAAATTCGTTAGGCTAACCGCCACGAGATGGTCAATTCGTCAAGGGCTTGTCATCCTCAAAAGACTAAGGGTTGGACACCCTTCTCAAAGGACTAAAGGTTTTGTCCCCTTCAAAGGACAAAGATATAGGTCTGTTACCCTCAACAAAATTCATACTTACTGACTTTGAATGAGACCTCCACGAAGAGTCCTTAGAACATGTTTACACTCTCTCCCTAAATGTTATCTCCGGATGACATCTGTAGGCCATGTGAGACTTATTTAAGCACTTTACTTTAAAGGCATGTCAAAGGAAACACACTTTACATCTGATTTCACCAAGTTCAATTCAAAGACATTCAAATTGGTTGCTTGACCTAGAACCTTGAAGGATTCTATGATGACTCTTCCTTACAGGGATGATTGATCATGAAAATGAATTGCCTGCTAAGAAACTTGAATCTAAGGTCTTTATATGGGTAATTCAATAATATACTGGTCACCTGTAATGCATGCTGTTATTCTGACTTCCTTCAAAGGAATACAGATTAAGCCACCAAAAAGGGTTCCTTTGAAGGTAAACAAAGGCCTGATGAGTATTTATGTAGAATTCAAGTGACTCCTTTATGTAAAGATAATTTCAATAAATCTCTTAACAATCAAGTGATAAAACCTCAACTACTTATATATATTGTATATCTTATCTGAGGGGATTTTGTCTTACCAGGTATAGCAGTGATAAGAATTGATACGTTGTTTGTAGACACCCCAATTTGCACGAGACTAATTCTCTTGATCTTTGCCGCTTATGGAGGCTTGAACTTGGTCCCTTAGCAATATTATCATCATCCTCAATCCCAAATCCACTTGAGCCAGAATTCTCACTGAAACCCCAAATATTTATAAAATTACCAAAATACCCTCAGTGGACCCCCCTGCATTTCATCATTCCCCAAATTCCATTTCTGACTATATCAATAAATTCCCGGCTAAAAATACATTCCTACGAGTATATTATCACCTAGTTTCGATATCATAAGGGAAAATGACAGTTTTACCCCTAATCACGTTTTGGATCAAATTTAGGACTTTTGGACTTCAGAAAAATATTTTGATTCCAGATTTGATCTTTTCATGAAGAACTCGTCAAATGACTATAATTTGGTTAAAATCCAAGATTGGTGATGTGAGGGGTATTTTTGGTATTAACAAACTAATTAAGTGGGCTTTCAAATAATTAAAGTGAGAAATTAGATAATAAAAAAACATAAATAATAAATAAATAATAAAGAAAATAAAAAGGGTGGTAAGATTAGGATTTAAATTAAATTAAGAATATAATTATAATTAGGATTTAAATTAGAATTAGGATTAAAGTTAATATTAGAATTGGAATTAAGGTTAGAATTAGAATTAAGATTAAAGTTAAGATTAGAATTGGAATTAGGATTACAATTAAGATTAGATTAGTTTTGAAGAATAATGAAGAATCTGTAGGTTCTTCTTCTTCCCTTTCTTTTAGGGTCTAGGAAGATGGGATAAGAAAAATCAGAAAAATCAGGGATAAGGGAGAAGAGATGAGATTAGGATTCTAGAAGAAAAAAAGAGATTAGAAGAGAGAAGGAGGGATCGGATTTTGAAGGAGATTAAGATTGAAGAAGAGATAGAGATCAGGAGAGAGTTTGAGATGAGGAAGGAGAGGTCGCCGACGCCGACCCTCCATGCAAATAAAAAGAGGCGACCCCAAAGGAAGGGGAGGAAAAATTTTGAGAAAAAAAGGAAGAAAATTTTGGAGATTGAGAAAATTTCTGGAGAGAAGAAGCCCCATTCGAAGCCCTGCAAATCATTCATCTTATGTTCGTTCAGCATCGCAGATCTAGCGAAGTTGAACCTGGAACACCCCAATTCGTCCGGCTATTTTCGTGATTCAATCCATTGCCTATTCGTCTTCCCCGTTAAAAAAAAACCAGAATCAAAACTCCAATTCTCCATCAAGACCAACTCTTTATCAAGCTCAAAGCCAATATCCAGTCCAAGGCAAACAAAGAGGAGAACGAAAATTATCAAAAGGGAAATCTGCTATAGGTACGTTAATTGATTAGTTTTCTTCAAGTTTGATTTTTGTAGATGAAGCTCAAGCATAGGGCTGTTATGTTCTGATTCTATCAAATTACCATCTGTTATAAGTTGTGTTTTAATTCATCTTATGCATCGGTTCAAGGATTCGAATTTGGGATTATTGATGTGTTCAATCGATTTCTGTGCATTATTTATTAAAGCCAGTTAATTTATAAGCATGTGGATCTAGTTTGGGATGATTCAGTTGCTGTATTTTTCATATGGATTTTTCTGTTTTTGTTAGTGTCATCTTATAGTTAATGTCTTTGCAAATACTTAGTTTAAGTTAATCTCACATTGGATCGATGGTTGTCTTCATTCTCCCACAATCAATGGTTATATGTGCATGTTGATTCTCATACCAATTTTATAATGTTTTTATTCTTAGATTCTTAATGGTCATAACCGGTTAGAGTTAGCTTTAGAAGAAGGATATGAAGGTTAGTTTTTTTTTTTAGGTTTATATATATTTTAGATTTTTTTTTCTCTAGAAAATTTTGATAACTTATAGTTGATTTGTAATTTCTTAAAGCTTATGTTTAAGACTTTCAGATTTCTATTTAGAGATATTATTGAGGATTTTAATTTTTTAGGAACTTTTGATTTTTAGGTTGTTTTAGGACCTTTATGGATTTAGGTATTTTTATTATTATTATTATTATTATTATTATTATTATTATTATTATTATTATTATTATTTATTTATTTTTAGGTTTGTAGGTTTTTAGAGTATTTCTAGGTCTTTTTTTTTATTTACTTTAATATTGTAAATAATTGTCCAAATAGAATTAGACCAGGTAACCGGTTAAACCGGAAGAGAGTGGGTGCCTAACACCTTCCTGCTCTCTTAACTAAACCTCCTTACCTGTTCTGGTTAGACCACATTTAAATCTTATTTTTTGGGTCTAATTTTGAGATTAAAATGACCTACCTAGGTGACCATTCACACTTGAACCCAATGGATGGTGGCGATTCCAATCAAACCGATCTATCTGGGGTCCACCCGACCCGGGGTAGTTCACAGCTGGCGACTCTGCTGGGTCTGTTGAAATGGCTGGGTTGGGGGAAATTGACGCCTAGGTTGATAGTTCATAGGAGGAGCAGATTGCACGTATATTGGCTGAGTGGATTCAACCAAGTTGATCTGACCTTCTGTGTCTTTCTTTCCTTCAGGTTTTTTGTCCTCATTTCCAAACTTCTTAGGGAAACTTCCCCCTGATATTAGCTGATTTATGAGATTCTGTAACGCAGCGATATCTAGACATTTGCCAGACGTGATTCCGCCTTCCACTCTTTTTGCTGCCTATTTCAGATATGCAAAGCTATCAGTAGTCTGCCCAACCAGATGAGTGTAGTATCGTTGCCCTAGAGTGGCTATGAAAATGGAAATCATCTCAGACTCGATCAGTGGCGGTTTCACCTGCGCCGCAGTCTCGCGCCATCTCTGCGCATATTCCCTAATCGTTTCATCTGCCTTCTTGGTCATCCTCATTACATCATAGCAGTGGAGGACCATCTCAGAATTGAATTTGTACTAAGCCAAGAATGTGTTTGCCAAGTCTTTCCATCTCTTGATCCGAGTTTGGTCCAAAGATGAAAACCATTTGAGGGCAGAACCTGTTAAACTTCTTTGAAAAAGTTGAGTCAGCAACTTCTCGTCTTTCCCATATTGGCACATGGCCCCACAGTATAACTTTAAATGGGCCATTGGACATCCAATGCCATTATATTTTTCAAAATCTGGACATTTGAACTTTGCTGATAATATAGCATCTGGATATAACACAAGTCCTCAAAATTTGTGCCCCCAAAGGAGTCAATTCCCCTAACGTGGCGCAACTCTTCTTGGATTGCTTCAACCTTATTGATAAACTTCCTTTCTAATGCAGTCCATTGTCCTGCAATCCTATCTTCGTCCTCTTCCTCATAGGTAGGATCGTAAGCAGGGACCTGTAAGTAGGTTTAGGGAGCTGGGACCTGTTGTGTCGGTTGTGGTGGAAATTGAGGTTGGGGTGCTTGTTGTTGTACATAGGCTTGGGGAACTGGAATTTGTTGTGCTGGTTGTTGTGGGAGTTGAGGTTGGGGTGGAGCTTGTTGTTATTCGTAGGCTTGGGGAATTGGAATTTGTTGTGCTAGTTATAAATGTTATGGTGGGAGTTGAGGTTGGGGTGGAGCTTGTTGTTGTTCAGAGGCTTGGGGAACTGGAATATGTTGTGCCGGTTGCAAAGGTCGTGGTGGCAATTGGGGATGGAGTGGAAAATGAGGTTGAGGTGGTGCTTGTTGGGATGAGGAGGCTTGATCTGGAACTCGGGTTTGCAAGAGAGCTTCAATGGGCTTGGCCATACTAGCAACCTGATCAAAGGATTTGGTCATGTTGATAACCTGTTCTAAAGAATTGGTCATGCTGGCAACCTGATCTTGAAGCTGAGCAAAATCTTTAGCCGATATCGTGGGTGCAGGATTCAGTTCGAGCAAGCATGGTTTCAAACCAAAAGCAAGTTGCAAAGCAAGATTGAAGAATTGGAGAACCAGTTAAAGAGAAAGGACAGGGAAAATGATCAACTCAAGCGCGACCTCCAAAGAGAGAAATTGTTCATCTAGCTTTTGAACTCATATGACATCATACTTGAAAGAATTGGGAGAACCCAAGGTTACGTGCCAAGTGAATTGTGATTTCAACGGGGCATGTTCCACATGCTCCATGTTGTCATAATATTTCCCTAACTCAATTTATAATGTGAAAGTTTCCAAAACAAATACTACTACGGTGTACATGTCATGAAATTGATTACCAACCATGTAAATGTGTTTCTATTAATAATTATCAATATAATTCCAATCTATCAAGTTTGGAAGTTTGGTGGAGTCTTCGACAAGGTCATCGGCGTACCGAAGCTTGCCTCGGCGTACCAGGGAACTAAGTTTCGACAACCACTTCGGCGCACCCCTCGGCACAGCGAAGCCAACTCGGCGCACCGAAACCTATTCGACGGGGCATTCATACTAGGCGGCCATCTCGGCGAGGTGTTCATACTAGGCGACCTGTTTGGCGAGCCGAATAGTCCGCCTTCGGCCCAGAATGTGTTCGGCGACCTGTTTGGCGCGCCTAGGAAGCCGCTGAACGTCGCGAACAGCCCAAATTCAAGGGGGTTTTCTTCTAAACTAAGTTTTCTGAATTCACAAACACATAGAGGTTAACATTTGTCATTTTCGAGTAGAAAAACACACCAACAAATTATAAGTTAGCATTCAAATCATCCACTCAACACATATCTAAACCTAAGCATGAAATATACAAAAATGTAAAGAACAACTAAGATTAACCTAATTAGATTCATGAATACATTATCAAATAAAAAAATATAGCATTAATCCATTCATTGATCATCAAAACTCTTGCAAGAACTTGAATAATATGGAAAGTATAGAAATCTAAGATTTTGCCTAATTAAATTCATGAATTTAGCACTTAACTTACTCAAATCAAGCATGCATCCACCATTGCCATCCCAAATAAGTCTTCTCTTCTTCCTCTAAAGCTCCAAACCAAAACAAACAAAACCTAAAATGCTTTTCTCTCATACTTTCTCCAAATCTCAAGCCAAAGAACCAAAAACCCAAATGAAATGAACTCAAATGAACCTAAACCCAAATGAAATGAACTCAAATGAAAACTAAACCCAAATGAAATGAACATGAGTTTCTCTCTCATGTCTTCCCAAGCAAGCCATGCCACGTGGCACAATCCAAGCCTTTCAAAGACAACCACTTTCATCTCAACCTTACAACCACAACCACCCAAACCACTTTAATCTAAACCACACAATCCCAACAACTACAATCCTAGCCATACACCTATATCCATCAATTCAAATTACAATTTTGCCATTAACTCAAACATAAAGGACAAACCACTATATAAAGCACTAGGACCAAACAATCATCACGAACACGATCACATAGTCGGCTCCAATCCGATCAACGATCAAAACAGTGAAATTGAACATCACAAGTTTTTAAAACATAAACATGCATAAATAAAAGATTAAAACCGGCAAAACATTATATTTCTTATTTAATTACTAAATTGGGTTATCTGACCTATTTTGTTTCTTAATTTAAATCTGGCTGACCTAATCAGTTTTAATGATTTAAGGAAATCTATAGTGTCTTATGAAATTAATAATTTTAAGTGTTCTTAATCCTAATTAATTAGTGAAATTAAGTTACAATTTATCAAATTACTATTTTACCCTTTAAGTTTTCAAATTAATATTTTATGGTTTATTCAGGTTGTTACAAGGATATTTTGGATATTTTTCTCTATAAATAGGGAATAGAGAATACCCCTTTTGCCTTGACTTTCGGCCATGATGCAGTCATACCCTTAAAGATCACGGTTCCTTCGATAAGAACGATAATGCAGCATCAGATGCCACCAGAAGAATACACGGAAGCCATGATGATAGGTCTAGAAGACCTGAATGAATCAAGGCTCAGGGCATTTGAGGAATTACAATCCTCGAAGAAAATTGTGGCCAGATCGTATAATAAAAAAAGTCAAAAATAAGTCCTTCATTGAAGGTGACTTAGTGTGGAAAACAATATTGCCAGTTGGTCATAAGGACCACATATATGGAAAATGGTCACCCACCTAGGAAGGACCATACAAGATCATAAAGTTCTTAAAGGAGGAGCATACACCGTTCATGCAACAGAATCGACCGAAGAAAAAACAATTAACGGTCAATTTTTGAAAAAGTATTTCCCAACCATGTGGGAATCAAGGGAAAACAAGTAAAACGACCAGATACGGCCTAAACTAAGCATAACGGTCAAAGAAAGCCGAACAGTGTAAGAGATGGTTGATCAGAAACCAATCAGAAATAAGTGCAGCAAAAAAACAATAGCAGTTATAAAAAGAAACGAATTCCGGAATGGCTCAACTGGCCAACCAGAGAAAGTAAACTAGTTCATAAAGGAAGGTTCTTCAGAGAGTCAAATTTGGTTGTTAGACTTGCGACCAAATCTACTGCATTCTGCTTCTTGTTCATCCATTCAACCTCCTGCTTCTTCACAACTCGTGCAGCATCCACCTTCCGCAGTAGTTCACTTGCAATTTTCTTCTGAGCCAAAAGTATGGCTCGTTGAGTGTCTTTCTCAGCGGCAACGGCCAAAAAGAGCTGTGATTTTTCTTCGTCCAGCCTCCTCTCTTCTACAATTGCTTCCAGTCGTTGGTAAGCATGAGCAACTTTGTGTTTGGTTGTCTCCATCTCTTCTGCTTTGCCTCCAAAGGAAGTCCTCAGAGAAGATATATCTTCAATTCGGAAAGATAAATCCTTCAGAAAAGTATTCGCCTCGCGTTCTTCTAATTGGGCCGACCGAAAACCCATTACCCAAGTGGGTACTTCGGCCAAGGTCAAAATGATAGAGGAGTCAAGCAAATGAGAAGACCGAAGCAGATAAAAATAGTTGTGAAAGTGGAGAGCCGGGCATCATAATTAAAATCAGAAAAACTTAAAGAAAATAAGTTTTTGAGGTCAGACTTAGCTTGTTCTAAAGCTATGGATTGAACCAGCTCAAAAGCAGGAGAAGTGAGGGCCAGGATGGAGAAGTCTTGAAGCAGATCATCTGCTGATTTTAGATACGCATCAAAATTTTCAGGCAAGAAGGGTGTACCAACATCAAGGCTTTTGGTGGAAAAAGACTCGACAGCCTTAACCGGAACAGGAGGAGAAGGATTCCTAGAAACTTCCTCATCATCAACAAAATTCTCAAAACCAGTAATCTTAGTCTTTTCAGACGACTCGGCCAGTATGTCCCTTTCTTCACTTTAAAGGTCATCACTGCTCTTCAACCCCTCATCCCAGTCAAGCTCGCGCCTGGTAGTCTGCTTTAGTCGTTTCAAAGCAGGGATAGAAGCCGGTGGCTCTGGCGATTTTTTCTCAAAAGGGAAGCCAACAACAAGCTCTTCCTCAGAAAGATCAACAATGGAGCTAGGATCCTTAGTGCTAAAACTCTTCCCTAATTGGCGTGTGGACTGACGAGTCGGCCGAGGTTTTGGAATGGATTTCAATCTCTTTTTGGATTGACGGGGCTTCAACAAATCCTCCTCACCTACATTAATTCTTCAGCAGCAGTCTCCGCAGATCTATGTAACGGCCTGAACCTTCTAAGCTCTACCTATTAGTACTTATAACCATATTACGATCTTTCCTTTTCATTTTATCGCCAATCGGATGGAATCTGATCGTGTGATTTGATTTGTAAGACTCGTGGGTCTTAATGCTACATATTGTAGTTTAGCCCGAAGTGTTTAGATCTAATGGCTGAGATTTAATTCCCTTATTTGAATTTAGGTGTAAGACTAGGATTTCTTTAACTTTACTTAGAATGCTAGGATTGGGACACTTGTCCTAAGGGTTTAACTCAATAAGGAAACAAAACCAAATTTTCGTTTTGTCTCATTTGGGGTTTTTGGACTTGGTGGAAATTGGAGAAGGAGAAAGGGATTTGCATGCTAGGGCTTTTGCTCAAGATTGAATCTCTTGGAGTTTGTAAGTAGATAATCTCATTAATGTGTTAGATTCGTCTAGGTTTTCTAATCATTTCCTCACTTCTCGATCAAAGCATGGAATTTTTGATTTCATGTTGGATTCATGTTCAATGTTGGAGTAATTTTCTTGATTTGTGTCTTAATATGCTTTTCCCTACAAATTTATGCATTAATATGTTTGTATGTGATTTTGAGATAATTCATTGAAAATTTGGAGGAATTTTCCCCCTTTGTCTACTCGTTCGCGACTTTCGGCGGCCTCTCGGTGCGCCGAATAGTTCGTTGAACACTTTTTGGGCCACCGATGAATTGGTCGGTTGGCCGAACAGGTCGTCGGGTAGGTATTTTATTAGAACTAGTTCACCGAGAAACATTTCAGCGCGCCGGGAATGGGCTTCGGTTCGCCGAAGAGGTCGCCGAAATGGATCTCCATAAATCAAGTCCTTGGAAATGTCGCCGAATGACAGTCGGTCTGCCGACGAGGTCGCCGAGTCTGTTTTGCTCAGTATAAGTTTCTACATTTGTTATTACTGATCCTGTGTTATGATTATGAGTAGAATTAGCACTATGTGTGAGTTCAAATGATTACAAAGACAGCTTTATCTTGATACTTGAGTTTGGCACAATATTATGATGAAATGGTATGATACTGTGCACTCAATCGTAATTGTTTACACCTTGTACACGATGATATGTATGTTTAGTTAACGTGCACTCTTCACAGCACTACATTTAGTCTAGACCTTGTCTAGGTCAAAGAGTGTGACCCTATGCTCCGAGACCCCATGGTTGTGTCTCGCGAATGAAATGAGACAGAAATGATTATCGTATCTGGTAAGGAGACCGGTATGACTGAGTTGAGGGTGTAGCTAACCCAACAAACTCTTCCTTAACCAAGAAACTATACCCTAGAGAAAGAGGGGAGTCTCTGTAGTTTGTCAAGTGTTGTGATTTCCCGAGAGATACCGCAGGTGGCTGCAAGTCTCGGTACGAGGTACCACTAATCAAAATAAGTGGGGGAATTGCTACCCCATTGGTTGAAAGCCCTTAGAAATATGTTGTACACATAGAATAGTCATATTTCCTTTACAGCTGTTACGACGTTACGACGAGGGATGATTTCAGGTTGCTTGAACATCCTGCGGTGAATTTAGGTTGCTGGGACACCCCGAATTTAGAGACTGGATCAGGGGAAACATATCACATTGACGCCCTAACAGAGTTGCATTTGCATTTGCATTTCATACTAGATTGTGTGCTAGATCACCTTGGTGATTTTGTATGTAGATAAGTCGCATGCATAATAAATGGAATTACCTCATGCATTGCACTTTGATTGTTTTT
>JAUPMG010025696.1:0-14931 GCA_031762675.1 Pachysandra terminalis | reverse complement strand
TGCAAGGAATACCAGAAAGCAAATGGGGAAAGGGGGAAAGGAAAAGAAAATTGAGACGAAGTCGGGACAAGGATCGATAGGGTTGGATTTGAATGTGGAAGATGGGAATGAGGGTGGAGATGCTGCAACTGGGATGAGCGAAGGAATGGAGACGGGAAGTCAAGATGAAGTAGTGCCGACTGAAGGGACTGGATTTTTTTTCGAGGGATTGGATGATATCCTGAACAGTTTGCCGATACTTTCTGCTGTTGTAGAGGAAGAAAAGGCTACTGATGGCTAAAAAGCTTCTTAATTCGGGAAGGTAGAGCTCTTGTTGTTTGTTTGCTTATTGCATGGGATGTTGTAGCAAAGAGCAACCAGAATTTTTCCGTAACTGGTTACCTTGTAGGCAAAATGTTTTATGTATAATTTACTATAGCAATGTGATTTGATCTGCCTTATTCATTTTCTTCTGAGCAGAATGTGCGTTTGTTGAAGAATGAATCACCGGTAAAACTAGCTTCAGACATTCCTTGATGTGACTTGTTTCGGCGGCTTTCATTCTGTTTTCTGTTTGTTGTCTTACACAGGAATGAACCAAACTCAACTGAAGTGGAACTGTGGGAACGATAAACTCAGATGCCATGTTTAGCCAATTCAATGGCTAGAGGCTTTTTGACTAGCAAATATGTGTACATAGAAATTCTGCTTTCAATACATTTATGCCTTTGTTCATCCATAATTGTTTTTTTTTATTCGGTGACGTGAAACCCCCGACCCCACTTAGTGGGGACAGGGTAAACCCTGGATACATGGCCCCACCCACAAGGACCGTATATCAGGTAAGCCCAGGGACTCGAACCTGGGACCTCTAGTTCCTGAGCTGGAGAGCCTGCTAGTTGAGCTTTGCCTTTGTTTATCCATACTTGTTTGTTGTTGCTAATTGGAGAAAAACGCAAGAGGGGGAAAATTGATTGAGGAAACCTGCAGGTAATGGTCACTTAAGGAGAAGAAACCATCACATGCTCGGGTGAGTTCTATAAATCATACAGATAAAATATCCAGCCAACTGAATGAAGGTTATCATAGCATTGCAAAAACTATGAGTCATCATCCACAAGGCATACAGGTTATCTGAAGCTTTTCTGCTGCACGTAATCTAATAGGCACTTGTCCAGATCAATCAAACTTTTGAAATTTTCTCTTGTTAGGGCATGGTTACTGCATTATTGGTACTGTGGAGAATTGCTGCAAGAAGGGTCGAACACTGGGTTAATTGTATCAGGTATTTGATCTGTTCTCAGAATCTAGAATAATTGTTCCCTCCAACTACTTGTGTATGGCTTGTATCAGGTATTACTTAGAAGATATCTCTTTTGATATACCAGAATGCATTTATATATCTTTGACTGCGACTTGGGTAGTAGCTATATTAGTAGCTTTAGAAGAGGTAAGAGTATAATATGACTGATACTGAACACTGAGCAGTATTAAACCTTTGTTTCTGTTTTCTATTGAGATAACTGTTTTAGAGACCAAGTCAGTTAGATACAAATTGGCTATGTTACCTCAGTTGATCCTGATCTGATTACAGATGCCGGTTATGAGAAGTCTCCAATATTGTCTACTAAACACCATTCTCTTTTGTTTCACCAATATAGTCATGAAACATTGATTAAAATCCTGTTAGTTTGTATGGATGTATTTACCTGTAGATTTCAAATTATATTCCTTTCCAAGTTTCCAAATAGACAAGTCAGTTTCTTTGGAGTTTTAAGAGTTAATAATATTCCTTGAGGCCATGTCCAAATGCATCATGGCTTATCTTTTATGCCTTTTGAGTCTTTTCCAGTTCCAGCAGCGGTTAATGCTACCATGGTTCCACACTGCCATTTCAACTCTTTTTGTTTATAAAAAAAAATTTGTTACTCATTGGTTCTGAGTGTGGATATATCTTTGTGAGAAACTTGATATTTAGATGCTTTGTCTGTTCGAATTTATAGATACTAGACTATCAACCGTAGTTTTTGGAAGCAACCTCAATCCTGCTTCACCAAAATGCACTTCCATTCAAAGCCACTTTTAGAAGTGTCATCAGACACCCAGGCATCAGGTGAGAAGTTCTTCGGGGTCTAGGACGGGCTTCCTGTCCTTGCAAAGCTTCGCCAAACCGACCGAAGTTTTGGATCTCTCTTTTTTTATTTGCCTTTGGAAGAACAGGTCCTAAATACAATGTAGGCTTCATTTCATTCAGTTTGCACTTATTGCGTGCGTTTTCTGCTAATCTTGGTTGATTTCATTTCAGGTAAAGATTTGTTGCTGCTGCCTTAAAATTATTGGTTGCTTGACATTCAGTTGAACTTGCTCACCGAATTCCAGTTCTCGGAGTACATTTAGACATGCTTTATTCATCCTAGATATCTTTCTCACAGTTCTTTTCTTAAATGCTGCTGGCAAAGTGCTATACTTCTTGTAGTGCTTAGTGGGCTCACTCTTTTTTTTTTTTCTTCTGGTAACCAGATTTCATTCATACTATGAAACAGATAATCTGATTGTAGTAGGTTCACTCCTATCTCTGTAACAGATCCAAATTCCATAAAAGGGTTACCTTCTAACATCAAGGGATATATATAAGGTTATCAGATACCTGCAATCGAAGAAGAAAAGAACTCCAGAAACCCACGCTGTTATAAGCAAAAAAGAGAGAAACCCAGTCTGTTACACTGAAGAAAAGACTCCAGAAATATCAGGGGTTGAATCTTTAGAGAACGCGCTTCGATCTTCTTCAACAATCTCTGCGACGTACAGACCCGCTCGCATACAAATAAATCCTCGGTGTTCTTCTCACGTCCTCTTGCACTCTTCAACCTCTCCTCTTCGGTATGCATTTTCTTCATCCTTAATGCTTTCCTAGCAACAACAGCTGGAATCGCAGCCCCTAATAGAGTCCACCATTACTGTTGCAGAGAGCAAGCTCTTAGGTTACCTGTTCATACGAATAAGGAATAGAGAGAATGTTAGAAGCTAGAAGCAGATGAAGTATGAATTGGGGTTTTCGTGGAAAAAAATTAACCCTAGGTTTCAATCCATCAGAAAATACGAGTCTTAGAGATCAAAATCAGCTGGATATAGCTTTGATTCTAAACACAATAACAATGGTCATTGTTTGATTATCAGAAAACCCCCAAAATCTGTGAAAAACATAAAAGTTTTACTCTGTTTTAATATCAATCTAGCGGAGATAAGCGAGTAGAAATCCGCAAGTACAAGGAACGCAGACGATTAAAAGCCCCAAGAGAGAGAGAGAGCGTGTAATATCGACGGAGAGGAGGAAAGGTCTCCGCCAAATTTCATTTCGGGCTTTCTTCTATAATTATGTTGACGTTTTACGGCTGAATGAGATAAAGCTAACGTAAGCTGTTCGCATTAGCGCACGTTAGATAAATGACAAGATTAAAGTGCATGGACTTTGGTGTCTTGGCAGATTCTACGCCGTTGGATTCAACATCTAGTTAGGTTGCAGAGGTAGGGTCCAAATAAGGCCAAAAAACGCTTATCAGTCCAAATAATGGGACTCTAAACCTTCAGTTACTCTCAGATCCGAGCTTCGCGGCACATTTTAAACCATCTCTTGCTGATGAGGGATGACTTACTCATTGCTTTTGATTCGATCATCTTTGTTCAAGATTCAAAAGGTTCGATATATTCACAATGGTTGAAAGCCATTGGCTTTGTGCTTTTCTCTTCTATTATTTGCTATTTTATGCAATTCTTGTTCTGTTTTCCAGCATAGAATTGGAAAATCTAGTACAGATTACGAGTAACAGAGCATATTCTATCTATCTGCTTGGTGTCAAATTTGATCTCACCATGTTAACAGGGTTAGAGGCACATATGGAACCAAAGGCATTGACTATTCTTGACTGGGTGGTTGAGGAGGAAGAACAGGTTCATAAATGGTTAATCAAATTCTGAAAGATACAAGTTAGTAAATTTCAGTGACCTTTCTGTTTCATTTGTGTAACTTCATGTCCATAATTTCTATATAGGATATATCATTTGAAGCACCAGATTAAAGTATGAAAGTTGAACATAAAGCAACTAAGACTAGGAGGATGCTGTGCAGAAATACTTGGTTAATCAATTCAGAGGGAGGTCTTGTCAGGGCGTGGTTTGCAGGTTCATGGTGACCTTGACGGGTATGTGATGTCTTGTTTGAAATTTTTGTGGCTTTCGAATGGATGCTGATTGTTGTATCAATGCTTTGATTACCAGTTTCATTAATACTGTTTCTCTTTTTCCTCTTATCTCTTATTAGAAATTTAGGATGTATCTTTCAATCAATGCTATTCACATTCTATAGCAAAATAATGGTATTTATAACCGAACATATTTTAGAAAGCATCAAGGCATGTAACATATTCAACCCATCATCAAGAAAAATTGTAATTTGGTTATGTGTGCTTCTCTTAGGTTGTGGCCTGTGGGTGATCTAAAATGTTTGGTCTATTGCATAATCCTATGATTCTAGGATCTTTCTCAGATCAAATATGGCATATTGAATACAACATGAGTTCAAAACATGGGTTGCTGCATTCTTTAGGATGTTAGCTTGCTAAGCTTGTAAAGTTGTTGATTGATAAATTCATAGCTTGTGTTATTTCTGTGTCGTTTATCCCAGCCGTTGGATGGGGTTTTAATCTAACGGTTAGAAGAGGTTTTTCTTTTTTGGAAATACTATAAAGACCAATTTATAGGACGTTTTATTATTGATGCAGGATTTTCTTTTGGGCTTTGAGAGAGATCAAGAAAGGGGTGTGTACAAGGGTTTCAGTTTGGAATAAACACAAGTGATTTCTTATACTATTTTTCCTTTGATTCTCATAATGGAAAAGATTAGATCACGCCCTGTGGACATAGGCTTTAAAGCCGAAGCATGTAAATCTTGGTGTTCTTTGGCTTTGATCTTTATTTGCTTCTTTCACTTTTTATAGATTATATTGAATAGGTGCCTCCAAAATCCACAACAAACCCGGGTTCAACAGCCGTCTACTCCTCTCACTAAAGAGGCATTCAAGTATTTGGTTTTTGTATCTTCAGATGTGATTTGGTGGTATTATGGGCAGCAATTTAGTAAAATGGAAATAAAAAAACCTTTCAAATTTGATTAGAAAACTTGTTTGCCATTCCTTTTAAATAAAAAGAAAATCTTATAATCTATCATATTTCATTAGTGATAATGTTAGGCAGCAAACTCCACATGTACAAACATGGACAGCACAAATTTCTTTGCATGCTCATATTAGGGAATATAGAGAACATCTACTGCAGATGCTAACATTCATATTGTGTTTTGTGAAATTGAAGGGAAATTTGGAGAGAATTTCATCCAATGGAGTAGGATGGACTGTATTTTCTAATAACCTAAAAGGTGCATAGGCTCAAAATTTAATTGTTTAAGATATCACTTCAGCCTTCAACAAAGCTTGGTCTATTACTAAAACTGGCTACTAAAATGATATTAGAAGTACTATAATTGCTGCTACTCTATTACAATCTTCTGTTGGAGAAAAATACTGAAGGTTGTAAACGAACCAGATCACGTACCTTGATGCGCACGAATCCGGATCTGCAGCGAAAGATCTCTAACGAACTGGAAAACGTCCCACATTGGTATATGTGATTACTAGAACCACACACAGTAGTCCACACTCAAAACGACCAGATCTCAAAATGGAAATCTAACAGCAATCCCAAATCCAAATCTCTAATGGAGGAAGAAGAGATGGAGAGAGAGAGAGATTCTTTAGGGTTGGAAACTCACATATGAAGCATAGATTGGAAAGAGGAGTCTCCTAGATATAGGAGACTCAACTCAACTCCTAATGAGACTCTATCTCCTAACTAATAGGAGAGAATCTCCCATACTTATTGAACAAGTATGGATGTCCCAATAAAAAGGGGACCCAGGTCGACCCAACTCGAGTGGGTCAACCGGGTTGACCCACATAATAAATCCAACAAATACACTATGCAATAGATACATGAATATGCAAAGCATGTATACACCTGACAATAACAGTAGTCTGAACAACTATAAGCATAATTCATTGTACACTTACTAAGAAAACTTGGTATACAGATGAGGTAGTCTCATCAATCTTTTAGAAAAAAATAGATTAGGAAATATTTTTTAGAAAACTATCATTACTCTATGGATGTCATAAATCATCAGTAGAGTAGTTAGAGATAGTTCATTAAACCGTATATTTTTTGTATTTAATGTGAACGGATTTTCTTTTCCTTTTTTTGACTTCTCCAAAATCAAGAGATGAAATGAATCTGTCCATGTATTTATTGTCTTTTTGTGAGGTGTCTTTGAAAACAGAAAGAAATCTTGTTGCCACGGTTGGAGTTGTCTTCGGAAGGGTGTTGTTGAACACTTTTTTAAGCTAGTACATTCATTCCAAAATTTTGCCTAAGACTAAGTGGTTTCATGGTAAGAGCTGCTACCATTTTAAGGAAATTTGAAGTGATCAAAAGCAGGAATCTTGAGACAAATTTGGCCTCAAGTAGTTTTGTACGAGAATCGTATATTGTAATAGGCAGAACTGGAGGAACAGGATTGGCCTCAAGCAGTTTTCTAATGATAATTGAAAATTTCTTCTTCCTTTGGCAGAAAAGGTTAGAGATGAAGCTTCTACAGTCAGGAATTTGACACAAAATGGAAACATAGAAAAACAGGAACTAGATGGCCCAAGATCTATGAATTCAGTTCAATTTTGGCATCCTTTGGTTCTCAAATTGCTTATGCTTTTTAGCCAACACCTTTTCACCAAAATGGGGTTACCTTAGGCTCTGTTTGAATCCCCGGAAAACAATGGAAAAGAAAATATTTTCCTGAATTTAAATTTTTCCGGTGTTTGTTTTAACAGAAAAATATTTTAATGAATTTTAAAAATTGATGGAAAACAACTTCCCTAAAAATCTACTGGAAGTTATTTTTCGTCACTTCTAGAAAAAGGTGAAATATGGTTCTTTCTCACCTGATTCTCACAAATAACAATGATATCTCTCGTCTGTCACCGACTCTCTCCCTCACGCTCTACAGTCACCATCCTCTTTCTCTCACTATGCAATTACATCTCTCACTCTTGGCATCCCGCAATAATACACCCTCTCTCTGGAAGTTATTTTCCTGATTTTTTTTTTCTTTTCCTGCTTTTTCGCCCAAACAAGAAGAGCTTAGGGGAAAAACATGCTGGCATAAGCATCAATGAAGGGTTAATGTTAATTCTTATGACCAATATCTGAGGCTTCAGTAAAGGCATGATTGTGTTAAAAAAAATATCAAGGCATGTAGTGGGGCTTGGTTCCTTGTTTCCTGCTCTATTTTTCTTCATTCTTATGATCAGAAATTGGACCAACTCTATGTGGCATACAACTATGTGAGATGTTTACCTACTTAATGTTCTTAACAATTTTTTTTTTCTTTCTTTTTCGGTTCTTTTGATCAATAAAACTTGAATTTGGGGATGACAATAAGACATCACACAATTTCCTAGTCTGTACATCTTGATGCTGTTATTGCCCAAGGACTGGATTTGGGATGGAAGGATGTATTCTGAAAGTTGTAGGGGATGGCTTCAAGTTAAGCTCAAAGTGAAACTCTGTTTGATTGTTGATTAGTTTCTTCCCTCTGATAGTGAAAAAGAAGAAGAGATCATACATCCAGGAATTTGAAATGATTAATGCATGTTAGAGATAGTGGGTGGCTCATATTCACTAGTCTCTATATCCAAGGGGGAGGGACCTGTGGTATGATAAGGATATATTGGGAATTTGTCCTATATATAAGGGTATAAGTTGCAACCCTAAGACTGCCTTTGGCACGGGTTATATAAGTGAAGTTGTAACCCTAAGGCTGCGTTGCGCCTGGGTTATATAAGTGCTCATTTCATCTTATAGCTTATTAAAGCATTTTTTTAAAATTATAAGTGTGTTTTGTAACACCTAATGGGTATGTGCTTGCCATAAGCAGTAGAGGAAGGCTACCCATAAGGAGAAGCTGCTGAGAGTAGCTTCTCCTATCACTTATGTGGGAAGCTATTTCTAAACTTTTAGTAATATTTTCATAATACCTATTTTACCCATAAACTTTTATAAGCACTTAAATAAATGTTATTTCTAAATTTTAATAATAATTTCATAATACCTATTTTATCCCTAAACTTTCATAAGCACTTAAATAAATGTATTTACCAAACACTATTTTCTTCGAGTAGCTTATCGTTGCTGTGGATAAGTGCTCCCATTGAGTCAATTATCCAATGAGTACTTATCCAAAAGCACAAGTCGAGTCAAACGCAGCCTAATTCATTTTTGACATAGTAGAAACTTTTTTCTCTCCAATGGACGTAGGCTTTGCCGAACCACATATATTTGTGTGCATTGTTTGATCTTCGTTTTTACTGTGTTTATTATTATTACTTGATCTCAATCATGAATCAACACCTCACCTCAATGTTTCCTTTTGAGTAACCATACTTAAGTTTGATCTTCATAAAAATGGAGCAAAATTTGCTAAATAAAGACAAGTATACTTGATTTCAAATTTGAGGCATGGATTCAAATTTGATCTAAAAGTGTTGGTCATATGAAGCCAAATTTAAGCATAAAAAATGAAATAATCTTTGTCCAGTTGTAAAATTATCCTCCATGTTTCACGCCAGCTTCTTCATCCGCTGGTACTTAAAATGTAATCAAAAGTTTGGTGAACTCTGATCTTTATAGTTTTGACTAAATGCATCATCATATCACAAAGTCAAAAAGTGACTAATCCTGCATTTTGTTCCTCGCAAAACGTAGAGCAGTAAGCTTTTTACCTTCTGGGTATTGTAAAAAACACAAATGGGTATCCTAAGTTTTGGTTGCTTCATATAGTAGCAGAGCTTTGACGTTGTTGATGCTGTTCGGTGCTAATCCATCATCAGATTTTGAGATCCTCCCTTCAAACAAAGTGAAAGCTCCACTTGGCGTCAAATAGCAGCACATGGGTTTATAAGTTTGTCAGCTCTTGTAGCTCACCATCTTTCTTAAGCCGCGTTTGCCCTGGCTTGTGCTTTTGGATAAGTGACTCAATGGAAACACTTATCCACAGCACCATCAAGCTACTTATTTGAAGAAAATAGCGTTTCGTAAATACATTTATTCAAGTGTTTATGAAAATTTAGAGGTAAAATAGGTATTATGAAAATATTATAAAAATTTAGAAATGACATTTATACAAGTGCTTATGAAAGTTTAGGAGTAAAATAGGTATTGAAAAATATTATTAAAGTTTAGAAAAAACTTCTCTCATAAGTGATAAAATAAGCTGCTCTCAGGAGGTAGCCTTCCTCTACTGTTTATGGATAAGCACTTACCCATAAAATATTACAAAACACACTTTTAATTTTAAAAAGTGCTTTAATAAGCTATCTTTCCACATAAAAAAGCAACCCCATCTGGACCTGAAGACTTTAAACTGATTATTATTATTAGGCCGAAAAGAGAGGCAAAGCACAAACACAATGGTCCCTTTTGTTAGTAGAAACTCTTTTGTCATCACGAGACGGCTCTTTCAGAGAATTTTGGGATAGGTCCTCAATTTAGAGTATAGCTAGGAATTTTATTATTTTTTTATTTTTTTTGAGGAGGTAGCAAGATCCAATCTAATTAAGATTCACTAGTGGATGGTCAAGCCAAACCATCCACTTGTGAATAATCTGGTCTAGACCGTTCGGTACTTATTGGGATGGGACTTCAGTGGTTGGGTCCCAAACTGCCATACAAACTTTTGTATTGCAAGATTAAGGACTGCACCGGTACAACCAGTGCCAATCTGGACCATTGGTACAACCAGTCCGGTAATTTTTTTTCCTTTTGTTTTTATTTGTGTATTGGATAGTCCATACCAGTTTCGATCTAAATCGGTCTGGTATAAACCGGTCCTGACTAATTGTATCGGTCCAATCGATCATTTTTTTTTTTTTTAATTTGAAAATTTATAATTACTCATCCTTAATTTCTCTTGGACTTTCTCAGTGTTGACTTTTATTCATCGAGAAAGAAAGATTTTCCTTGTACATATAAAAATATTACCTTGGCAAAATCATCTTTTATCTTGGCACAAACGGTCAAGATGGGTTGTACAGACATTGCTTTGTACCGAACATGCACCAGATCTTTACGGAAATTAAGGTCAAAAAACATGCTTTTCTAGAAGCCAAGATTTGTCGGGTCATAATAATAATTAACTGCTGTTACTCGTCGGACCAATTTGTCGGTGATGCCGTAAAGCGGCTAACCGGAAAATGATTACGCCACGGTTTGGATTTTCACGCCACCTGCCATTTCAAGCTTTTCGGCAAATTTGTTCTCCTTTTTCTTCCTTCTGTAATAAACCATTAAAACTCAGAAGCTAAAAAGGAATAAATAAAGAAAAAGCTATTTCAACCATCGCAGTAGAAATTAGAAAATTTATCATTATTTTTACGTCTCCTTCTTGCTATTTCTTCATTCTCCCAGTTGACTGAGCTGAACAAGACAAAGAGTACGATCTCTTCGTTTGTTTCAGACTCTCTTATCATCTGACTCGGATCTTCTCTCAATAATAATAATAATAAAGGGCTTTCGAAATTTCCGTAGAGGAGATATCGAAGCATAGGATTTCGTGTTGGCCAGAGAATCGAATACATTGAGGTTTAATTCTTGGATTTTCTCTTTAATCACTTGCTTGGTTCGTGTTTCATTAAAAGGAAAGATCTCCCGAAGATATCTTTGATTATGACTTTTATCCCTCTTTCTTCTTCCTTTTGACTTGATGGATTATTCTTTATATATTTATATTTCTTGTTCTTTAGCTGAAGCGAGAAAAGAAGAAGAAATGCTTCCTTATTCAAGCTACAATGGGTTCGGGAGTTTTTCTTCAAACCGAGAAGAAGCTGTTCAAGGAGTGAGCTCCATGGAGATGATGATGATGATGAAGAAGATTGACGGTGGAGATTATACTTTAAGTTCAAGATCAACGGTTGAGGCAAAAGCTATTGCAGCAAACAAGAGCCACAGCGAGGCGGAGAGGAGACGAAGACAACGAATCAACGGTCATCTCGCCACCCTTCGTACGCTTCTTCCAAACACAACCAAGGTGAGTTTGTTTACTTATGGTGTGTTTGCCATTGTTTCTTTGGGTTCTAGAAGTGATTCCTGAGCGCATAAGCGTTTTAACTATATACATTAAGTGTTTGATTTTTGGTTATTAAACACATCTAAAAAGCAATTTCAAATGAAGCGTATCATTGAAACGCTGATTCCATTGAAGCAGGCATTCCCTTCTCCGGCTTCTCCAAATTGCTTTTGCGAAAATAAGTTTAGTCACTTGAATGATATTTTAAATACGATTATTTAATCCTTATTTTATTTTATAATATTCATTTTGTCCTTTTTTTTATCTTCTAAATCTAAAAGCAGTTCTTAAATAAAGATTTATCGAATACTATCTTTCATCCAAAGCAACTTTTACAATGCTTCATAAGAATCAATTCTAAAAGAATCACTTCTCATGTTAGAAAGCAATGCTGTGTTAGATATCGTAATTTTGGCTGAATTGTAAGGGTATTTTGGTAATGATGACGGATTGTAGACGGATAAGGCGTCGTTACTAGCAGAGGTTGTCCGACACGTGAGAGAGCTGAAGAAAGTAGCAGCTGACGTGGCAGCGCAGGATGAAGGGCAATGCAGCAGTCGCTCGAGAGAGTATGGGGGTTTTCAGGTTCCGGGTGAGGTGGACGAGTTGAACTTGAGTTACTGGGAAGGAGAGGAGGGATCGAGGGTGATAAGAGCGTTGTTTTGCTGTGATGACCGGCCGGACCTTCTTTCTGATCTGACGCAAGCGCTGAGGTCAGTTCAGGCGAGGGTGGTGAAGGCAGAGATGGCGACTGTTGGTGGTCGGACGAAGAGCGTTTTTATGATACAGACGGGACAAGGAGGAGGAGGAGGTGGCGGTGGCGATGACTTCGGGACAATTCGACGGGTGTTGAAGGCAGTTCTGGACAAACCCGCTTTGTCTTCTGGTTTGGGTCAGATGTTGCCGATGACTAAGCGACCACGTCTCTGTCACCAACTTATTGCAAATGATTTCTAGTGTTTTTTCTCTACATTGCCACTTAAAACGTGGATAGTTTCGTGCTTATCTTTTCCTTGACGAGATTTTTTGTATTGAATATAGTAAAGAGTACGGGGAGGTTGAGCCGTAGACTTAGAGAGCTGTTTAGCCGTAGACTTGAAGGCAGTGTTTTAAGAACCGGATAGGACCGGGTGGTTAACTGGTTGAACCATCATCGGTCAGGCCTCAATTGGTTTGGTTTGATCATTATGGTTCACTTATGAACTGGTGTGAACCAGTCAAAAACCAAGTAATACTCCAAAACAAAACAAAGTAAGCTAAGCTAGATTTTGTAAGCAGAAAATGTGTTAGTTAATATTAATGCATTTTCCTTCTACCAGAAAAGGAAATTAAAAAAAAATAGAAAAAGAAGAATGATAGTTGGGTCCTGATTCAGAAAAAATGTGCTTATAGTAATGGGCTGGGTGACCAGCCCGGTCCTATGTTTGACAGCCTTGGGCAAGGATAGTTAGCTCGTAGTGTCGAGTCGGGCTAAAATTTAAGGCCCGATTGATTTTTAGGGACAGGCTCAGATTGATGTTAGATTGCCTGGTTCGGCCCGGCCTTGTCTGAACTATCCTCACCTACTATCTAATCTAATGCATTTATTTATTTTTTATAAGAAGATATTATGTTATTACAAAGCATATAATATATTTTAAGTTTATTAAATTTTAAATAGATTGACAAAACGATCGTCTCAAGTTAAAATCACCTTTTAATTGATTTGAAACTAATCAGAATATGACGCGTGGGATAAAGATCAAATCAATGTGTATTTAAAAATTTCAAGTATAAAAGTGGAGGACAAAATTATTTCATCATTCTTAATGATGTGTCACTTTTTCCCACTTGTCGTATTCTAATTGATTTCAAATCAACTAACAGGTGATTGTAACTTGAGGGAATCCCGTTCCATAGATAATTGACAAGGATATTTGTCATTTATGACTTGAATTAATCTCTTTATAAATGTCATTAAATCAAAACTCGCTCTAGTTTTACACCAAAATTCTATTCCAATTTGGATCACACCGGTAATAGTGGAGGTGTGTTGCACGTGAGTTTATGAATTAAGAATTTCTTTTATTTTTTTCATCTCCTAACCACACCTTTGTAAATTATTTACTAGTCACCAAAGAAAGGAAATTAGTATGATGAAAGATTGCTCTTTTTAAATAATAAAAAAATTATAAAAAAATTTCGATACTAATAATAATTATGATAAAAAAAATCAAAGAAAAAGTTTAAAGAGATGAGTCTTGTTAGTATGTGCACAAAGAATTGTTGGAAGCCATAATTTCTCTTGTATCAATCAATAGGAAAACTGAAGAAAAACTGAGTTTATTGATAAACTCAAGGTGATTACAAAGAAAATCCATTGCGGATTTAAATAGAAAATACATTAAGATAAAAATAGAAACTAAATCAACTTAATCCAGTTTTGATAAGATTTTAAAACTAAATCCATATCTTCCAAATCAATACAAATCTTTATCAATTCTTCCATCAAATCTGTAATTTCCTTGTAGGTGATATACATGTGATAATGTGTATCTCACATGTACCAAGCCTCTGTGTGTTTTCCTCTGATATATCTCTATACTCTCTCTCAATTTCATGCTAATTTACAAATTTGCACGAGTTTGATTCTGATAATTGTATCAACCTGGTTAATTGCCAAATCACCACGTTCTTCTCCATGCTGTTGTTGAACTGATTGAAGAGAGAGAATAATATAAGCCTCAATGGACTAGACCTCAATGGGTCAATAGAAGGGGTGGACCTTAATGGGTCAAAGCCTCGATGGGCCAATTAGCTTCTTAGCTAGTTAATGGGCCTTTTTTGGGTCAATGGCTCCATGAATCTGCCTATGGTCTTGCCATAGGGATCACGGGCCTTTTAAAAGGGCCTCTTTGGGCCTAAAATTAGATCTCGTGATCTTCCGTTTGGTCTTTTGCCGAAGGGGATCACGAGTCCTGAAACGGGCCTCATGGGCCAAACAAGTGGGCTCTTTTAGCCACACATTTTTCTCTTCTTTCTTTTTCTTCTTCTTCTTCTCCAGAAACAACAATCTCAAATCTGCACTGACAACTCATGGTATATTTTTTTTTCTTCTTCTCCACAAACAACAATCTCAAATCTGCACTGACAACTCATGGTATATTTTTCAAATGCAGCCTTATAGAATAGTGGAATACTCAACAAAGGATTCTAAAAAGATGGAAAAAGGACAATGAAGAGCATGAGGGTGACATGAAGAACATAGCAGTGATGGGCGTCGTTAGATAAACCGTGAATGATGAGGAGGATTAAACCAGAAACACTACGTTTTTCCGTAACTGAACAAAGACCGTATGCGTTGATGGATTCCAACAAGTCAAATCTTAACTGAATGGAAGATCACAAAGATTCCGATGACAGAAGATAACAATCTTGAGTATTTGAGAATTGGAAAGCTACAAAAAGTTAGGTCGAATGGTGTCTAACAAAAAGCGGTACCCGACAGACGGCGTAGTAATGATGCCGCCCGCTGAAAAATGATGATCTAATGGTAGGATGGTCAGCAAAGGTGTCACGCCCTGGATCCCGGTGCCTGAATCCTGGGGTGGGTAGCACGGATCACTGCGACCTTCGGGTTCCCAACCATGGAACGCGGCTAGCAACAACAAACCAATAATAAAAGCCTAAAATTTCTTTCATAAACCAAATCAGAGTGCGAAAGTCCAAATAAATAAATCAAAGTT
>JAUPMG010025685.1:0-14931 GCA_031762675.1 Pachysandra terminalis | reverse complement strand
GATCCCATTGAGCCAAATGGTAGTTCTTGTTTCCTTCCAAGCCACTCCAGAGGAAGTTCCTTTGCAACTGTTCAATTCTTTCACCACAGAAGCCGAAATGATCAAGATAGACATCAAATAAGGGCGCAAACAAGCAAAAGTGTAACGAATTAAAGCAACCTTACCCCTTTTAGAGAGAAATTTCCCTTTCCAAGATGAAACTCTCCTCTCCATTCTTTCCACCACGCCATTCCAAACCGAAATCGCCTTGAATCTAGCCTCCAATGGAATACCTAAATAAGTAGTAGGCAATTTTTCCACCTTACATCCAATATTTCTAGCAGGAACATCCATATTGAGGACTTCTCCCACACCAAAGATCTCACTTTTACCAAAGTTTATCTTCAGTCAGGAAGCCGCCTCAAAACAGACCAAAACACATCTCAAAAAACTCAACTGATCCACATTAGCATCACAAAATATCAAAGTATCATCTGCAAACTGGAGATAAATGATTGCAAGGTCACCCCTACCAACCTTAAAATCCTTCAGCAACTCCCCTTCCTTGCTGAAGAGTGCACAAGTGCTCCCATTGAGTCACTTATTGAAGAGTGCACAAGCCAGGCCAAATGCAGCCATAGGATATTGGTGATCCCAAACCATTAATCAAGGAGACGGGTACATGATTCTAAATTTTCCTGTAATGTAGCGGGAACTTTTCTTTGCATAAAACATCACAAAATAGAAAAAAAATTCCACACAATCAAATGGTACGTCAATGCAGTCAAAGAAGAGAATTTCTCTTTCTTTCACTTCCATTGACAATGAGGTTTGTATAATGCAAGATGCTATCGGATGATTTTTCATAGAGAGAGAGAGAGAAAGAGAGGGAGGGAGGGAGAGAGAGAGAGAGAGAGAGAGAGAGATGAAATCGGTTCAGAAAGTGAACCAGACATTCCGTACAAGCTAAAGATCAATTCAAGCACTGGAGAAGAAAGCATACCTGCGTATTCACACACGAATTGCCCTCGCTGAATCGACTGAGCCGCGTGTAATCCCCAACCTTTATGTCTGTCTTTGACGATTCTGAGTCGAACATAAACTCCTCGCTGAGTTGACCGATTCTCACACTCCATCCCACAAACGCAACTCGGACCACATTCTGTCATCATCTCCTGTAACTCGTGATCCGAACTCGAAAACTGGGATTTTAGAATCGAACATGGACATTCGAAATCCCCATCTTCAGAACAGTTGGCACAAACACAACCAGAAGAAGAAGCATAAGAATAAACAATATCGAGAGTTGCAAAGATCGAGCTTGTCTGTTTCGAAGTGACAACTGTTGAAGATGAATCTGAGTTGGGGTTTGATCCCCATGGTTGTTGTTGTTGAGGGTATCTGAGGATTTGAGATGGGGTGTAAGTGAAATAGGAGTAGGGTTGATCATTGACCGTGTTGAGGAAAGGGATTGGGTGCTTCTCGAAGGTCCTACAAGCATCCGAAGCCCTTCTGGTGGTGATGATCTTTGATACCTGGTTGAGGGTTTTGCAGGTTAAGGAAATGGATGCTAGGTCGGCGTGATTGAGCCATGGAAGGACCTGATCTGCACATTTGAAGAGAAGATGTTCATGTCTTGGTACATTTTTTTCTTCCTCTTCGGATCTGTAACAGCTCCTCTTTGCTTCTTTGCAACCCATTGGAACTGCTCATCAGAAAACTGGCTATAGCCTATAGGGGACTGAAGGGTAATTTTGTTTTTGGGTAACCAGCATGTGCTGAAGCCACTTTAAGGCTGGGTTTGTCCCGGCTTGTGCTTATGGATAAGCACTCAGATAAGTTGCTCAATGGAAGCACTTATCCACAGCAACAATAAACTGTTTATTTAAGAAAATAGTATTTGGTAAATACATTTATTCAAGTGCTTATTAAAGTTTAGGGGTAAAATAGGTATTATAAAAATATTATTAAAGTTTAAAAATAAAATTTATTTAAGTGCTTATGAAAGCTTAGGGGTAAAATAAAAATATTACTAAAGTTGTGAAATTGAGGGCAGCTTCTCCTTATGGGTAGCCTTTCTCTATCTATTGCTTATGGGTAAGCACTTGTCCATAAGCACTACCAAACACGTATTTAATTTTAAGAAGGGCTTATATAAGCTATAAGCTGCAATAAGTACTTATAGAACCCAGACCAGACACAACCTAAGCATCAAAAGTTTCTTGTAAACCTAAAAGCGCATTAAAAAGGGCTTATATACGCTATAAGCTGCAATAGGTACTTGTAGAACCTAGAAAAAACACAGCCTAAGCCTCAAAAGTTTCTCCTATCCCTAGAAGTGGGATGTACATCCCACTTCTTAAATTACTTTTGTATAAATCAATGTAGTCACTCAACTGAAAGCACTTCTTAAATAAGTATTCAGCAAACACTATCTTTTCATCTAAAGCAGTTTTTATTAGGGGCGTGTTTGGGATTGCTTCTTGGGGCCTTAGAAGCGATTCCTAGGCCCAAAAGCACTTCAGAATTTAAAATAGTCTCTTGGTGAGCTCATGTGAGAAGCGTCGATCAAAATTTCACTAATAAAACGTTGATTCTGGTAAAGTTGTTATTGACTGCTTCTCAAATTGCGTATGCAGGAATCAGTTTCGAACTTTAATGAAAAATATCATATAGTCCATTAAACCACTATATAACTTTCACAATTCCCATTCTATCTATCCTATCTTCAACGATTTGAATTCTTCTTCGACACAAACACCTCGTCACAAGTCCAATTCCATAACGTCTTCCTCGAGATATTCTCTTTGAAGACTATAAAAAAGCAAAAAAAATAAAATAAAATAAAATAATCAAACAATGAAGCTATAAAGGTTATGCATTGTATTAGAGAAGAAGCAACGATATTTAGTAAGTTAATTTAATAATTTTTTTTTTCTTATTCTGATCTGTTATAGAGAATTTTTTCTGAAAAATATAATATTGCTGAAAGATCTTCCTTCCATTGCTTGATTTACAAGTTCTTTCACATGAGAAGTTGAAAACTGAAAATTAATGGTCATGTCTAAATTATCATCAAGAATGCGCTCAGTAGATACAACGGAACACAATCTGGAATACACATATCTTTATATTTCACTATATTTGGACACATACTTGTATCCAATTCCCTTCACATAGTCAAGAAAATATGTAAAACGATAAAAACCTTTTGCAGAAACAAAGAGAAAACACAAAGAAATGTCAAAGAAACAAAGAGAGGGGATAGTAGAACAAGATAGAGGAATTTTTTATTCGATTCTAGTTCGCATAAGAAGCGCTTTTTCAGTAGGTGTTTACCAAACATTAGATATTCTTTAAAAAAGTTTTCATGAAGCGCATCATAAGAATAAAGAATCGCCTCTCCTTCCCAAAATCAACCCCAAACATGCAAGCACTACACAAGAATCGATTCCGAAGGAATTGTTTTGCGAAACCGAACCTGACAGTGTTAAGTAATTAATAAAAGAAAATCTGCCCACAAACCACATGCACCCACCTTGACACCATTCAATACATGACATTTGGCTATTGTCTTCACGGTCATGTCTACCAACGATCAACCTGTCTTGTTTTGAATGGTATCAAGGTCAGCAATCAACCTGTCCTGTCTTGAATGGTATCAAGGTATGTAGTGTGCATAAACTCGTCCACAAAATATTTTTTTTCCACAATTAATTTGTTAACCAAATCAATTTGGTTCCCCTCGTATTAGAACCTAAGTCACCATAACATCGAATAGGTATGAGAGCGTAAAACTTAAAAATAACTTGTGGTCCATGTCTATATATATATATATATATATATATATACATACTACAAATTATATTTTTATATCTAATGTATAAATATATTTTAATTTTAATTTTTATGCCCAACCACATATATAAGAGAAATGACATTGGTGATCAGGTGGTCTAATTAATCCCACTAAACACATAGCGCTATCTCTAGTGCACGCACACACGTTCATTGAGTATGGCTGCATACACTGAATCATTCAATAAAGATGTTATCTTCTGTACAAACGTCTTTCACGTGCCAGCTGTCAATAGCAGTTGCACATTGATTAGACCATTTGGTAAAAGGGTGATATTTGAAATGTCTTAGAGATATTTGACCGTCTTTATCACCAAAAAGTAAACCTTCTTGGAGAAGCAACATTTTTGAATTCCATCTTGTGGGGGAACGCCATGTGTCCCAAACATAACAAACACGGCTAACTTCTTTTTGAGTGACCAAAAGGATAAGGATTTGTATTCCTTACGGTAGGATACTGCCTTCGGAAGGATCGAAGGAATAGGGATTTTTACATTCCTTATAAAGGACCTTATTCCTCTCGAAGGACAGATACAGGGGCATGCTACCCCTAATGGACTTCTCAGACACATGAAACTTCAATAAAGTATAGATGTCACATCTTCTCATTCTCGAGAGGAGACTTCGATTGATTTTATTGCTTTACCTTTACATTTGAAAGGTAATTCCCTTGAAGACAGATCTTCGAGGGAATTTTTTATGTCTTCTAACTCAGAAGTCACTCTTGGATCATATCCATAAACTTCGAAGGACTATTAATCATACTTTGACTTGAAAGGATCACGAAGTAGGCATATTTCCTACTGCCAAGGTGAATTCGATGGTGTCGAAGGCCAATCACCTCTATATGGTGAATTCAAAAGCCAATCACCTCCATATGGTGAACTCGAAGGAGATATATTTTCTCCTACTAAAGTGAACTCAAGGCTAACCACCCTGAGATGGTCAATTCGTCAAGGGTTAGTCACCGTCAAAGGACCAAGGGCCTGTCACCCTCAAAAAGACTTTCATCCCCTTCAAAGGACAAATATAGGGGTTTACCCCTTGAATGCACTCTTATATGCATCCGAATTACAAAGTAAGACTCGAAGTCACTCTTATTCATCCTTAGGAATTGACTTCGAGTTATATTTTGGACATCTTTTGATTTCTAAAATCAAATGACTAGTGGATGGAGTTTCTAAATTCGAATTTACGTCATCTCTAAAAGTATTTCCTGAAGATAGGTTTCTTACGGACTTTGAGAAACTTCTTCTCGCTATTTTAAAGGAACTCGCAAGGGAACATATTTACTTTTGATCTCCTTCAAGTCGAAGGCACTCGAATTAGTTACTATAGCTATAAACCTTAAAGGATTCCAAGGTAAACTCTTCCTTACAGAGACTACTGATCATGAAAACGAGTTCCCTGCTGAGAAACTCAACTTCGAGTTCTCTATATAGGGAATTCAAGAATATACTAGTCACATTGTGAGTATACAGTTGTTTTTGGCTTCCTTCGAAGGAAAGTAGTTGCCAAAGGGAGTTCCCTCGATGTATAGGGAATTTAGAAATGTATTTATAACAATGAAGTGACTCCTTTGCAATTGATTGAGACGGATTCCTTAGAAATGGACAGCACATGATAAAACCTCAGCTACTTATAATATCTGTTGTATAACTTATCTAAATGGGGTTTTGTCTTATCTGGAATGACGGCAAGAATGGTGACATTGCATTTAGATTTATATTGCATGTAACATGTGTCATTCAATGTGTGTTCTTCAAGGTCGAAAGCAACCTATCACAGAGCAAGTTTTGAAAATTTGAATGACTCATCCCTCTCTCTGGAAATAACTTAGGTGTGTTGAAATACACGTGGCATTTAGGATATGTTTAATGCATGGGGATATTTTAAAGCTCCTCTATGGACATTTGACTGATTGACATTTTTCATATTTTGAGAGGCTAAATTCCCTCTAAATAGCAGAACGTATCCTCCATTAAAGGGATCTGACGAAACTGATCTCTGTAGAATCTCTGAAATTTAAAGAGGTAGAAGAAAATAGTGAGTGAAGGCTCTGAGAGAGAAAGGGGATAGTCAGTCATAGATGTGTATTCTCTACATGTTATAGAATTCGAGTCATTCAAATTCTTGAGGTTTTATTGCTTTGAGATATGCATTCAAACTGACTTTTTAGTTATTGCAATATCTCTTTTTCCCCTTGTCTCTTCTCTTTGTCTTATTCACAAGTGACGTTTGAGAAGGAACACTCTTGGCAGAACGGTTATGCGACGGTTTAGGCTGTCTTGACACTGGCTCTCCCTACCTATTTCTCTGGATGGGTGTTTGTATTGATTCTTATGTATTAGCTGTCATTTCATTCTAATATATTTGTCTTTTACAAAACCTGTCATCACCATTTGGTGACTTCACTGGGGAGCTTGTAGTTGTTCCTTTCAAATTTTATCTGTCTGCTGCTGTCTTTATCTTGCCTTTTGTCCATGGATCCGTCCAGTTCAAACACTCTTCCTATAGTGGAAGAAGTCCCAGAAAAGTAGTCCTCCTTAGGAACATGTTCCTCCTCAAGACCCTGATGAGGTGGCTAAATCTCTCAAAGCAACCATCCAGATCCTACAGGCTTAGTTGGATGCTCTTTCTGACAATTCTGGTCCTAATTCTCCACCAAATCCCGCCCTCAAAACTTCTCCTACAGTAAACCCCCTCCATATGCATTCATGCCCCTATCTGCACCCAAGACTGACTTTGCTACCATTGCTGATGTCCAAGCTCCTCTCCAGAGGTCCCAATCCAAGGATACAGACTGGATTGGTAGTGATTTTTTTCCTCTTTACCTAGAGGCACTCACCTTTCCATAACCTAAGGACTATGAGGCTCCTATCGTTCCTCAATTTTCAAGACAAAACGAGAATGTCAGGGAGCATGTCAGTCGCTTCATTGAAGCTCTGGGGGCTTATGCTGTCAACAAGGAGCCCCATCTGTGTAAGTTTTCAAAATCACTCTCTGAGCAGGCTTACACTTGGTACAACAGGTTAGAACCTGGTTCAGTTCACACTTGGAAATACATGGTGGCTCTATTTCATCACAAGTTCCTCATCACGGAGGAAAAACTCACCTTTATTGATCTTAGTCGTGAGAGGCAGAAGCCAAATGAAGATCTAGTGCAATATGTCAAGCGTTTCAGAGATCTTGTGATCACCTGCACGGAGGCGACTTCTAAAGAGAAGTTTGTCAAGATTTGCATCAACGGCATGCTCCTTACATATTGTATCCACTTGGAGAACCATGAGATCAAAAGCTTCACCAAGTTGTATGAATATACCAAAAGGACAAATGCTTCCGTCCCTATTCCTGAGAAGAAAGTGGAGAAAAAACGGGCTCTCGTGATTACTACTAAAAAAGAAGAGGAGCCCGTTCCAAAGAAGAGGGGCAGACCTAGTAGTAGTAGCAGCAACACCAACAACCAAGAGAAGTGCCCCCACCTCCAGACACAATCTGCTCTCCTGCTAAACTTGATGCCTTGCTACAAGAGTGGATCAAGGACGATCGTGTCTTGCTACCACCTGTTGAAAAGGAGCCCTCGGAGGCAGACAAGAGGTCTCCGCGTTATTGTAAGTTTCACCGCAGTACTTGTCATTCCATCTTTGACTGCTGGACCTTGAGGAAGATATTTCATGCTAGGTTGGCGGCTGGAGACATCAATATCCCAGAAGTGAAGGTGCATGTTGATCCTCTCCCTTAGCATAAAGGGAAAGGAAAGAAAGCTGTGCATATGTTGTCTTTCCATGGTAGGCATAAGTCAAACCCCCAATCAAGTGAAGCTATGCATACCACCACCAGATTTCAGATGTTCTTTGAAGACATGCAATTCACCCCGGACTCAAGCGTTGCTGGATATCATTGAGAAGCATCACTTCGAGTGATATAATCATCATGAAGTTTCTACATACTACCCCCTCGACTTAGCAAGTCTGATATTACCTTTATAGAGGAGGACATGATGGCTTCTTCAGAGGACCACAACAAGCCACTCTATGTAAATGCCATTTTACAAGATGCAGACATTCGAAGGGCACTTGTTGACAATGGTTCTACTGTCAATCTCATTCCTCTTAAGATCCTAGAAGCAGTTGGAGTTTCGAAGGAGTGTATTATCCCCAAACAGATCCAAATTCTAGGATTTTATAGAACTGCATTCCATGTGTTGTTGGGAAGATCATGGATTCTCCGAGCGAAAGTAATTTCCTCTTCTTACCATCAGTATCTGATGGGAATTTGGAATGGGAAAGTTGTCTGGGTGATAACAGAGCCTTTTCCCTTTGATGAATCAGAACCTCACTTTGCTGAAGCGGCACACTATGACAGATTTGCCCTGGAGGGAGAATGCCGTATTGCCAAGCCTCTACGAACTCTTTTGCCTTTATGGCCACTCTTTAATCCATTGATCCCTCAGTACCATCCTCTTCTAAAGACTGACGGCCTTCGAAGATTCGTTGTATAAGAATGGATCTTCTTGATGGAAGATCTGTTTACAGATTGTGACAACCACAGGGGACTCCATCCACTGACGTCCGCAGTGTTCCCCTAGTGAGGAATTGCCGGTAGCTCCCGAATCCAAACTTGAACAAGCCCCAGAACACTTACAGGATGGTGTTCAGACTGTTCAGGAAGACTTGTGTATAGTTGACCTTGGGGAAGATCCAAGTGTCAGTAAGCCTGGACAAATATCCTCCCACCTTGAGCCAGAGTAGAAGAAATCCTTCATAGCATTGCTCTCCCAGTACAAAGATGTTTTTGCTTGGAGCTATGAAGATATGCCCCCAAGCTGGTGACTCATAGACTACATCTTGCCCCTGAAGTGCATCCCATCAAACAAGTACCAAGGACCTTTAGGACCTTCAGGCCAGTTATTGAATTGCAAATCAAAGCCGAGATCTAGAAGTTGTTGCAAGCAGGCTTTATCAAGCCTATACAACACCCTGCCTAGTTGTCTAATGTTGTCCCTATAAGAAAGAAAAATTGACAAATTAGATGTTGCGTTGATTTTAGGAATCTCAATAAAGCTTGTCCTAAAGAAAATTTTCCTTTGCCTAAGATGGACATACTGATCGACGATGCTACAGGGAATGAAACGTTTTCATTCATGGACGGCTTTGCAGGTTATAACCAGATCCATATGGACCCAAGGGATGCTAAAAAAACTGCCTTCAGAATTCTCTTGGGTAACTTCTATTATACAGTCATGCCTTTTGGCCTTAAGAATACTGGTGCCACTTACCAGAGGGTCGTGACTGCTATATTCCATGACATGATGCATGAGGAAGTTGAGGATTACGTTGATGATTTGGTTATAAAGTCAGCAAAACGGGAATACCATCTTGCTATTCTGGAAAGGGTATTCCAAAGATGCCGGATGTACAAACTCAAGATGAATCCTGCAAATTGTGCATTCGGGGTTTCATCTGGCAAATTCCTTGGGTTTATAGTCCATAGGCATGGAATTGACTTAGACCCTACGAAGGCTAAGACTGTTATTGATTTAGCTTCTCCTCGAACTCAGAAGGACTTAAAATCATTCCTTGGACGAGTCTCCTACATCCGGAAATTCATTCCCGGACTCTCAGCATATCTCATCCCCCTTATGCCTCTCTTGAAGGAGAATGCTCCTTTTGTATGGAAGGAGGAATATCAACAGGCATTTGAGGCAATCAAACAAGTTCTTTCACATCCCCACACCACGATGGCTCTTATCCAAGGGAAACTTCTCAGGTTATACCTCGCCTATACAGACCAAGCTATAGGTGGTTTACTTGCTCAGAAAGACGAGCAAGGTCTTGAAAGACCTGTTTACTATGTTAGTAGACTTTACAGAGGGTTGAGATAAGATATTCCAGGATAGAGAAGTCTTGTCTAGCTCTAGTACACATGGTGAATAAGCTGAAGCATTATCTACATTCACATTCTATTCACCTGGTCACTAGGAGTGATCTTGTTACGTATTTTCTCTCTCAGCCCATTCTCTTTGGAAGACATCATATGGCTACTTCAACTAGCTTAGTTTGAGATTGTGTGTGAAACTCCCAAAGCTATCAAAGGACAAGTTGTTGCTAACCTATTGGCAGCCTTCTCCACCCACGATTAAAATGATGACATTACAAATGAGGTATCTGTAGTTTCTGAGGAAGAGTGACAGATGAAATTTGATGCGTCATCCAATTCTTAAGGCGGTGGAGCAGGGATTGAACTTGTTTCTCCAAATGATCAACAGTTTTCCTTTTCGTTCAAGCTGAATTTCCCTTGCACCAACAACAAAGCAGCGTATGAAGCCTTATTGATTGGTCTCACACTGGCGCATTAGATGAATGTTCAGAACATTCAGATATTTGGAGATTCTTTCTTGGTTGTTTCTCAAATCAATGAGGAATTCGCGGTTAAGGAACTCAACTTAGTTCCTTACAGGACAACTAAACAAGCTCTCCTCTGGAAATTCGCGAGTTACTCTTTGACTTTTACAACGAGGAGCAAGAACAAGCATGCTGATGCTTTGGCCAATCTGGGAAGCAGACTTCAAATGGAGCTTGATGCAGCCACTTTGGAAGTCATTCAAAAGCCTACTTCTTCCACTCGACTCCCTCAAGAAGATGAAGAACTCATTCCAGAGGCAGACTAGAAGTATCGGATTGTCTATGATTTGGACAATCTCCTTTATCGTACTCTTACTACCCCTTTCAAAATATTAATGAATTTTGCCAAGCAAAGTAAGGTTCTTTATTATAAAGGGGTCAGGGGAGCTCTTTTTAGATGCCTTGAACCGAAGGAAGCCATAGAAAAGATACAAGTCATGCATGAAGACATCTATGGACTTCCATCCATTGCCTTGCACAGATGACTTCAAAGGTAAGTAGTATATTGGCTTTCAATCCCACTTGTAGCTGATAAGTTACAACTCTCCTATACCAAATGTCAAGAGCCACTAGATGTTGCAGAAGCATTCCCTGTTCATGAATACACTGATTGGAGGCAACCGTATATCGGAATCCTTCGAGATGGGTTCCTACCTCAGGATTGGTTTGAGGCTCTTCAGCTCAAAAGTAAGGTCACCAGATTTTACGGAGCAAAGAAAGTTGTTTCAAAGGAGCTTCAACTACACTCCTCTGCATTATCTTGGTACTCAAGAAATCTTCATTGTCCTTTGAGAAGTCCATGGTGGTACATCTGGACCCCATCAAGGAAAGAATAAACTATACAAGCAACTACAAGACTTGGGCTATTATTAGCCTACAATGGAAGCAGATACAACTGATTTTATGAAGAAATGTGTGAAATACCAGGTTCAAGACAGCATTCCCCGTAAACGTTCTTAGGAAATGCAGTCAATCATTTCTCCATGGCCATTCCATACTTGGGGCCTAGATTTGATTGGACCTATTAATCCTAGGAGTAGGAGAGGACACTCCTGGATCTTGGTAGCCACTGAATACTTCACCAAGTGGGTTGAAGTTGTTCCACTGAGAAGAGCTAATGGAGCTTCTGTAGCTCAGTTTATCAGAGATAACATTGTTCTTCGTTTTAGTCCACCTCAAAGGATCATCACAGACAATGGAACTTTCTTCCTCAACAGGACAGTTAGGGAGATGACAACTCATTATCGAATTCATCATAATAAGTCTACTCCCTACTATCCTGAAGGCAATGCTCAAGCTAAAGTCACCAACAATACTCTGATCATAATCCTAAGTAAAATGGTGCATGATCAGCCTGCAAGATGGAATGAATACCTCCTTCAAGCTTTATGGGCTTATAGGTGAGCAAACACAGGGCTACGATGCAACTCCCTTTACCCTTGTATTTGGAGCAAAAGCCATTTTTCCAGTCGAATTACAAGTTACCTCAACAAGGATCTTGCATGCAAGCAGAGTAGGCTGGGATTGCCAAGACTTCGCTCTTATTCGTGCTCAAGAGTTAGATAATTTGGATGAGAAAAGGAAAAAGGCTTTGGAAAGTAATTTGCATTATCATCAAATTATTACTCAAGCCAACAACAAGTTAGTCAAACCTAGGAGTTTTCCTGTTGGTGAACTGGTCCTACGGGCGACTTGGTATGCACGAAGTAGTGTTGCCAAACCTAAGTTTGCTTCCAGATGGGAAGGTCTCTTTGAAGTTATTTCTGCTCAAGCTTCAGGATATTACAAGATAATTCTATTGGAAGAGAATGCAATTCAAGAGACTGTAAATGGGAAGTGGTTGAGAAAATACTTTTATTAATGAAAGAATTTTGTTTTTACAAAAGAATTCTATCATTACAATACAAGTACATTACAAAGCAAAGGAAAATGAAATTATTGCGTTCCAATCAGTTGGGATTCGATGATGCCTTCGAAGGCTCCCTCTAGCAGTCCTAACCGTGAAGCTCCAGAACTAGAATGCTTTCCTTCATCAGAGCTGTTTGTGCCTCCATAAGCTTGCCTTGCTCTTTGGACAGGGCACGCGCTTCTTCTTCTCGATCACTTTGATAGTACACAAGCTCCTCAGCAACAACTTTCATTAATTCTTTACGCTCCTTAGCATTTCCTCCCAGATCCTTCACATCTGTTACGCACTTATTGTAGATCTGCTGCAATTTGTTCACCTTCTCCGTCTCCATTGAAACAATAGTTTCAAGTTCCTTGACTTTGCTAAATTGTTGCACCTTGGCCTTCAACTGCTCCAGCCAGTTTTCTAACCAATCCAGCTGGAATCTCCTTCAGACATGCCACTGTCTTCTCCCATTCTTCCATGTCTTCAGTAGTTATGTTGATCAGACTCTTGCGGCTCATGACTTCAAGAAATCTGCACAACTCTTTGTATCCAAAGTTTCTAAATTTCTGGCTTAGTAGAGTTGTCTTCGACAGCAGGTCCCTGTAGGTCGCCATGATCAAATCCATCTAATATTTTCTCTCTATTTCTTCTGGATCTTCCATTCGATCAGGGAACAACTCCCTCTTCTGGATGGCTGGAATGGCGAAGTTCTCTCTCTTGCGCTTCATTCCAGAAGAGGATGCCACTATGGGAGTTGGAACCACAGCTTCAGTAACAGGAACTCCAGGAGGCACTTGAACTTGAGAAGGTGTTGCAGGGGGAGAAGACGAGGCTTCAATCTCTACGTCCTCCGGAGGGTTGACTTCGTGTGTTTCTTCAATGCTTGGCCTCGCGGAATCATCAGCAGCAACTGTTGGCTCTGAAACTGGAGCAGTAGGTGCAGGAGGAGCCACTCCTTTTCTATGTACAGCAATGGTCTCCTTCAGAATGGATGGAGGTTCAGGAACCTCATCCTCTTTATTTTGAGCAGCAACTTCAATTTCTCTATCTACAGGAACTGCTACTGCTTCATTATTACCCCTGCCCCTTCTCTAATATTTGAAGAAACGGGAAGTAAACTCATCCTCTTCATCCTGCAAAGAGTACAAGTGTTAGACAACAGTCTACAAAAATATGGCATTCGAAGAGTAATTTAAAGGAGATACTAACATTAAGCACAATATATAAAACAGTCAGTGGGTTGACCGCAACGATCTCTTCTTCAAAGGTCCTTGGGATTTCCTCTCTATCTTCTCTTCTGACAGTGGCAATACTAGGAGCCATGGTTGGGGGAGCTGGAGGGCTCGCTCCTCACCCCAGGCACTTCCCTCTCATGTGCCCCTCCCATGGGAACCTTGCCAAGATCGCTCTGTGGCAAGGTGGCAGGGGATATTTGAGGTATTATACTCCCAACTCTTCCTTCCTCCGCGGGAGCTACATCGAAAAGAAAATGAGATAGTCAGAGGAAAGCAGTTTAGCAATTGAATCAGAGAAGAGAGCTACTTACTACTTACCAGAGGAAGTGCCCTCGAAGAGTGGGGGGATTCTCGAACTCCCAGCTTCAGCAGCCTCCTGGCGAAGTGGACTCCTGCTGACTGGTATTCGAATTCCAGACCCTCCTTGGGAAGGAGGGACCCTGTTGGTGGGGGTATCAGGGGAAGGTTGCTACAAAGGAGGAGGGACCCTGATAGTAGGAGTCCCGGGTTTTGCTCCCTCCCTCGAGGTCCTAGCAGACACTCGAGAGCTTTGCCCCACAAGCACCTTTGGAGGAGACAAGACTAAAGAGTCACTGATCTCCAACCTTTCCCCCATTCATTTAGCTGACATCTGCAGAAAATCAAGCAAAAACATAATCAAAAAAAAAAATACAAAGGAAATCAAGATAAAAGGAAAAGTTGCAGGAACAATTGTATACCTTCATGGTATAGGCAGCAGTGGACTTTACCCTGATGCGCTGCTCCTTCGGAGGACTTGGTATCGCCTTTGCTTGAAGGGGTCCTTCTGGCAAGACCCGCTCGAAGATGATTGGCCCTGGAGGTAGAGGGAGCCTTGGAACTCTTACACTTCTAGCCCTCCTCTGGACTAGGATGTCCCCAAGTGGGATATGGTCCTCCTCCTCCTCCGTCTTCTCTACCTTCTTCAATCTCTGCTCCTTAGCTCTACCGAAGTTAGCCTTCGACTTCACAGCATCGCTTTTTCAGAACTCGTCCAAATGATTCAGGGCCTTGTACTAGTATTGTAGCCACCAAGGAGAAACCCTGGCGTTTCTCTCTGGGGCAGCAAAAGTGGCCGTCTAGTTGCCAAACAGCCCCATATAGTTGTGTTCCTAAGAGAATCTTTGTCCCACCTGCTCTATGTCAATTGTTGTAGTCTGGACAATTTCAATGTTGCGAGGAGGGTCGATCTAATCCATTCCAAATTGCCAGAGCACACGCGGAGGGTTGTAGGTTGGTTAGTTGCTTCCATAATCCCCTGCGAAGCTTAGCAGGTAATGATGATGTGCCAATTTGGAAATTGATTTAATTCAATCCTCCTTTGACACGTGGCAAGTATACATGCAAAGACTGTATAAATTAGAGTTTCGAATATTGACTGAAAGTATATTTCGAGGAAAGCCCATTCAGGGAGAATCATCTCGAAATTAATAGTATATTTCGAAGTCCTACTTAAGATAGGCCTTGAATCATATTCTCGAAAGAGAACTTTCGAAACATGAAAGCATATTTAGGTTAACCACCTCGAGAGGGTCAAATCGTC
>JAUPMG010025664.1:0-14932 GCA_031762675.1 Pachysandra terminalis | reverse complement strand
CATTTAAATCCGCAGATATATTCCATATATTATAATTGAATGATTACAATACTTTTAAAGGTTCAGGTCATTACAGTCCTAGTGTCTACTATCCACTCTCTTGAATTACTGATCAGATTCACTTCAAAGATCATAGCAATAATGATATCCGTTTCAGTCAAATTAGTTTGAGGCTTTGCAGGTTGAAACTCTTTTCCCTTCCTTTTTCTGCACTCAGAAGCAATGTGTCCCATCTTTCCACAAAAAAAGCAATGACTTTCCTCCTTCTAAATTCTTTGTTGTGATTGTTGAATTGGTCATCTTTCTTGCCATGTTCTTCATTCCTCTTTTTCTTCTTTCCAAATTTCTTGTCAAACTTGGTTTGAGAAGATTTTTGTTCTATCAAATTAGCCAGAGAGACATACTCCTAGGCTTTGTCTAATATATCATTAAGACAATTAGATTCCTCAATGTGGATATGAACTATAAGGTCTTCTAAAGAAAGCTCTTTTCTTTTGTGTTTCAGATAATTCCTATAGTTTTTCCAAGAGCGACGTAGTTTTTCAATACGGGTTGCGGCTTGGAACATCTCATCTATTTTCATACCTTCAGTCAATATTTTCTGCAACAACTGTTGGTATTCATGCACTTGATCCATTATAGATTTGGTGTCAACCATGGTAAACTCAAGAAACCGATCAACTACATACTTTTTAGAACTAGCATCTTCAGTCACATACTTCCGCTTCAATGCATCGCAAATCTCTTTGGCAATAGCATATGAACAGTACACATTAAATAGTGAGTTAGATAGAGCACATAGGATATGACCTCTACAAACACGATCATCCCTCAGAAATGCTCTTCTAGATTCACTACATCCAGGTTCTAACTCTTCTTCAGACACAAGGGAAGTGAATAACACATAAGCAACATTAACGGTCTCTAGAAAGAACTTAAGCTTTTGAGACCATCTGTTGTAAAACTTCCCATTGAATGGTTCCAACTCGGTGAATTCTGGTGTTGAATTCATCTTCATAAGCAGATTTTGGTTATAAGATTGTTAGAAAATTAAAAGAATGAAGAAAAAAAAACTTATCGAAATTGACTGAGGCGTGCAACTTGATGCATTGTCCTTAAAACCAAAATTCGCCCTCTCTACGAACTCTCCCGATGCAACAAGTATTCGGGAAGTTTGGTTTCCACGATACAACTGTCGTCTCCAGTGCGGTAGGCTGCACAACACATCTACTGGACTGCGAACTTGATTAGATGTATCACTCAACAAAAGTTTGAAAGAACTTGAGAAAACACTAAAAAATCTGCAGAATTTTTTTGTGTTCTACAAACTAATTTGGATATCCATTTATAGAAAAAATCACACCCTTTCGAAAAGACAACTCAAAAAAAGTGTTGTTTCACTATGAAAAGGTTTAAAACCAAATAAAATGACTTTTGGAAACAAAGATGACTATTGGAATTTTTAATTACTTCAAAATATTAATAAATTTACAACAACATAATATATTAATAAATTACAACAACCCGCACCATAGAGCCACCCGCACTTGATCTGCTCTCATTGTCGAACCACATAAAATCGCTGCTTCTTGTGTGCTTTGATATGTTTTCTTGTTCTCTGTTTATCTTTCTTTCTTTATAGTCCCAACAGCTCAGCATCTTAGATGATGAATGGACGCTTCATGAGTCATTTCTTAGAGTCCAATACATGCAGACTCGTGACAAAAGACGGTTAAAAGCTATGTTTTAAAAATCGGTAGCTAACTCCTTAACTCGGTCTGAGTTAATCGGATTGGTGAGTTTTTGATTAAACTCAGTCAATTTGGCCGAGTAAACAATCGGATCGACCGAGTTGACTCGTTATAAAGACAAATATATCCTTTATTATTTTTGAAATTACAATTATACCCATCTTCTATAAAAGTCTACAATTAATTTTACTAAACAAAACGTCTAAAACCCTTTTTTAAATAAATAATTATTAATTTATAAAACATTATTTTTGGTTTGATTTACGAACTGAGCTGCGGCATCACTCAGATCGGTCAGTCTGATTTCCCAGCAATCTGCCTTTCCATTTTTATTTTTAGAACAGAAGTTAAAAAGTAAGAGCTAGCTCAGTTTTAGAAACCAGTCCCCTCACAACTTAAGATTAGTAAATTCTTTTGTCATTCATGGGCAAATGTTTGATTCCTAACAGTGGAAATGAGAAAAACATATGTGGCCTTATATCATGCAAATTCTTTTATCATTCATGTGCAAATGTTTGATCCCTAACAGAGGAAATGAGAAAAACATATGTGGCCTTATATCATGCTGCGCTCAAAGGTGACTGGAAAGCTGCAAAAGCTATCATTGATAAACATCCGAACATAGTTCGAGAGAAACTTGCAGATGGAAATGGGACGGTTCTTCACATCGCTACTGCTGCAAGACACACCAAGTTTGTGAAGGAGTTAGTCGGGGAGATGAATCCAGGCGACTTAGAATTAAAAAGGGATGAAAACACGGCCTTTTGCTTCGCCATTGCCTCAAAAAGTGTAGAAATTGCTAAGGTTATGGTCGAAAAGAACCATAAGTTGCCAAACATAAGAGGTAGAAAAGGACTAACACCGCTCTATCTGGCCGCCTTGTTTGGGGACAAGAAGATGGTGCAATATATCTATCAAAAGACAAGTTTTAAAGCAAGTCTTAAAGATCACTCAACATCGGAGGATCGCGATCACAATCCAAGTGCTAAAGGTCGCCTAACATCGGAGGATCTATCATGGGAGGATCTCATCGCGATAGTCATTGCTGCTATCAATAGCAATTTATTTGGTAAGACTACTTTCTGAATAAGACTGTGTCAATGGATCGAATCAGGTCACATCTAAATTTGATTTTATTAAAAGTCGGATCAAATCGGCTCGTAAGATCATAAATCTCTTACCAAATCCAATTAGTTTGGATCAGATTCGAACAATTATCGGATTGTTTGGTAAACCTATCCGATAGTAATAAGAAATTAGATAAAAAAGAAATTTAATTTGATATATATTTAATTTTTTTAGAAAATATCCTAAATTAATGACTTATTTTTAATTATATGTTTAACACTTGTAGTCACTCAATATTATATTATATAAAGATATGCATATTTGAAATATACATATTATACTTTATAAATGTGCTCACAAATAGAATCGGATCGGACTCTGATCGAATTTAATCAACCTATTTGATCTAATTAAAGTCGAATCGTATCTTGTCAGATTATCTGATCAAGAATCCCTTACTAAATCCACTTTTTCAAATTGGATTCGGATCATGATCCGATCCATTGACAACCCTAATTCTGAATGATTAACAGTACTTCTATTTGACAAAACAAATTTAATTGGCTTACCAAAAAATACACTTTAAACTGTCACTTGCTGTGTGGAGATTTCGCCATTGAAATATTACAGAAATACCCAGTTTTGGCTACTGCTCGATATAAGGAAACGGCTACGGGGGAGACAGCCTTACATGTGTTGGCTCGAATGCTTTCAGCATTTACCAGCCGAAGCCAACTAGGAATCTGGACGAAATGCATCTGTTTGTATCTTTTTCTCTAACCTCCTTTTACTTCATTTTGTCACTAAATTGTGCATCTAAGGAATTAGGAAGTCAAAAACTCCATGGTAATTCAGAAAACTCAGGCGAGTTACTTGGCCAAGTGAGATTTCTAATTAATTCGCACCATCTACTCGGTTGCTTATAACTTGGGTTTGACTCGGTAACCCGGCCTGATTTTCCGGATAATTTGACGAGTTTACTTGTGAATCGATCAATTTATTCGGACTATTGATAAAGAGAAGCAAATCGTCTATGGCATTTCCTTTGGTCTTCCTTATGACATGGCTTGTGATTGGATTAAACCAAGGATAATGCACTTGGAGCTGTTTCACAATTACAAAGACGCCATTATCTAAATCAATCATAGGTCATGCCATTGGAGGATGCCATTATCTAAACCATTCATAGGTCATGTCATACGGAAGGCCATGGGAAATGCTATAGACAATTTGTTTCCTTGATAAGGTTACCCTTATTTTTGAGATTTATTACTTGTTTCAGTTGGAGTACTTAAGATTTTATAATAGAATCTGATAAGCTCGTGATTACATATGTGTACATTGTTTGATCTTTTTTTTTTTTTTTTACTGTATTTATTATTATTGCTTGATCCCAATCAACACATGCTTTTATTCATTATTATATGCTTACTTACTTAACATACATTCTAAAATAGATTCCTTTAATTTTATAATGTTGATGAGAGCCTGTCGAATTCTATAACACTTAATCAAATTGTATTGATCTATTCACATCATATTATTAGCCATTAGATGTGTACTTTAGTTCAAATTAGCAAGAGACCCGTGCACACACGGGTAAATGGATTGACACAATAACTCATGTTCATAAATTTTAGAAAGCGAAGGAGAAAGGGAATAGATTTTAGGAATAGAACTAATGAGAGAAGCTATAGAGAGAGAGAGAGAGAGAGAGAGAGAGAGAGAGAGGTCTTTAGGAAAGAGAGACTTGATTAGTAAGAGAGAGAGATCTTATTTGTGACAAAACTAATTAAAAAGAGGTATTGCTTTAATATATGATATAAGATTGGTGATAGGTTTAAGAAAGAGATTGAGAAGGGGGAGAGATTTTAGGAACCAAAATTAATGGGAGAAAATCTTGGAAGAGAAACATTATTTGACTACTTTAGAGATTAACTGAGTGAGTGAGAGAGAGAGAGAGAGAGAGAGAGAGAGAATTTAATACCTATGAGAGAAAACATGGATAGATCAAAAAAATTTAGACGAAGGAGTGGTTGACATGTTATAGGCGTGCAAATTGGGTTGGTTCAACCTGAAAACCAACCGACTCAAACTGACTTCTGTTCGATTTGGAGTTGGGTTTCTAAATATTTGATTCGGTTTTGCATTTTGAATTTAGAAAACCAAATTAGATCAGGTTGATGTCTCAGTTAAACCAAACTAACCGATTTTATACACCTCTAAACCGAACCGAACCGATATAAAAATTGTGTTATTTTTAGTGGAAAACAAAAATTCATATACCTTAATGTAACATTCACATATTGAAATACATAATCTATGAATAAAAGTTTAAAATTTATAAATATATAATACTATTAGTTGGACCATATTGGGCTAGGCTTCCACTTATCTTGTCTACGTTCGACCTACAATTTAATTGGGTTGAGTCGGACAAACCAATATTGAGCCCAAGGTTCGTGATGTCGATGTCGCCTGGCATGTCGCCAGGTGACATTGGCGACATGTCAGCGATGGTGTAAAAAGGGGAAATGTCAGGGAAATGTGGAAAAACCATGGATTTTTGTATGGATTTTTGTCATAAACTTTAAACATGTCTAATTAAGATCTAAATGCATCCAAATACATAAAAAAATGCAAAAAATAAAAATAAAAAAAGACAATGCCTACACATTAAAAGCCATTACTTTAGGAGGGTTAACTTACATGCTGTCGGGTTTGTAAGCTGTAAAAAAAATATCCTACATCTAATTAAGCCAAACTAAAAGTGAATGTAAGTCCATTAAAAGATAAATAAAACTAGAAATCAAGTGTCATATCTATGAGGGGGAAAAGAGAAATATGGTGGAAATGATGAGGAAATCTAGAGAAATGTGAGATTTTTGATGGATTTTCACTCTAATTTTTAAACAACCCTAAATAGTGTTTAAATACATCATAATACATCAAAAAATGCAAAAAATATATATCTAACATTTTTTTAAAATTTTCAAAAAAAATTGAAAAATTTTCCCCATGTCCCTGACACACCCATGTCGTCGACACGTCACCCATGTCGTCGACACGTCGCCCATGTCGAGAGACATGGGGAAAATATCAGAAAAAAATTGAAATTTTTCCTCCATGTCGCTGACATGTCACCAACATGTCATCGAAATCAGGGTAGTGATTTGCACCCTGATTTTGTGTCGCACACTTTAGAATTGGCGAGATGTCGTCCGACATGGGCGACATGTCGCCAACATTGTATACACTGATTGGGCCTACGGACTATCATATCTTGTCCAAGCCAACCAAAATATATAAACTGGTGGACCATGTCAGACGGGCCGTCTGGCCCACTACCACCCCTACCTACCATGTTTCCATTCAAGTATATGTTACTCACATGTATTTTATTTTATATTAAAATATATGTTGATAAATAAAAACATTAAAAAACTTATATATTTTACCTACTAATTTTATTGCATTTATAATATATCTCAAAGTGAAATCTTCTCTAGTCGACTGAAGAGTGAGTTTGATAAGGGCGATTAGATTTGTCAACCCTTTTTGGATCAAATTAGCAATAAATTCGACCAATAAATTTGTGTGTATGAGCAAAAGAGAGAGAGAGAGATTTGACATGAAAGAATTATTAATAATATAAAAAAAAGACCAAGAAGAAAGAAAAAAAGTGGGACGATGAGGAGAAAGAGAGATTTCTTTAAATTTTTAATTTATAAATACTTTTAATGTAGATGAGTTGTTTTGGAGACTTTATTTTCTCAATATTTGCTTCCAATGCCTTTTGTGGAGGCATGTTTCCTTTAATATTTCACAATCTAAATTTTTGTATTACTGTAATTGATTTGGCTGGAAGTTTTTTCTATATAAATCTAGTTTATCCCAGTCAAATGGGGGAGCGGATCCTCTCTGTAGCACGAAGATCCTGTAGCACTTTGAAGCATTTTTTCCTCTAAAGAAAAAGTGTTAAGTTGCTACTTAAAATGAAACAACTTACCTTGGTTAAAAAACTTGCTTTTTTTTTTATTTTATTTTATATTTTATAATTTTAAACTTGTCAACTAGATTTTAGGGTTTTTTATTATATTTTTTCTTCTGAGTAACAGAAAAAATTTCAATCGTTTTTTTTTTTGTTTCCAATTAGGATTCAATCGTTTTCTGTTTTTCATTTAATCGTAAAAAAATTAATAAAAGAACCCTAAAATCTAAACCCCAATACAAAAAAAAAAAAAAAAACAAAAACAAAAACAAAAACAAAAACCAAAATCAACGATTGAATCATATTCAGTTTATGAGAAAAAGTATACTAAAAGAAATCCTAAAATCTAAACCAAATATAAAAATTAAAAAAAAAAAAAAGATTGAATCATTATGAAAAAAAAGAAGATTGAATCATATTTTGTTAATGAGAGTAAAATGTATAATAAAAAAAACCCTATAATCTAAACCCCATATAAAAATGAAAAAACAATATTTGATTCATAATGAAAAAAGAAGAAAGAAAAACAATTGAATCATATTTTGTTAATGAGAAAAAATATAATAAAAAAAAAATCTTAAAATTTATGCATATAAAAATGAAAAAAAAAAAAGATTGAATTATAAAATTAAAAACACCTTATCTTCTTACCTCTTTCTCCGGCAATCATCTATTTTTCCACGTCAGTCCGATGCCATTGAAGGATTCATAGAAAGAGAGATGAGGGCATTGGTTCGTTTAGAGAGAGAGAGAGAAAATAGTTGACCAGTTTAGAAATGCAAAATAAAAATAAAACAAGATTTTTTAACTAGGGTTTAACAGCGGTAAGTTGCTTCATTTTTAGTAGCAGAGTGACACTATTTCCTTGGAGGAAAAAGTGCTACAGGATCCTCGTGCTTCAGTGGATCCGTCCGTCCCCGATCGAGTTCACTATTGATTTTGTTTGTTATAGCTTTACATGTAAATATGGTTTTCTAAGTTAACCATGATTTATGTGAGTTTCAAGTATAAAAGAATTAATATTTATGAACTTGCATTGTATTTTCATAACAAGCTAGATTTTCTCGTAAAAGACTGATACAAATATTTTTATATACATTTTAAACTTTATAATGATAAATGTGAAGTACCCTGGTCGGGAGGACTACTATTTATGTTGCACTTGAATGGTGTTATATTAGTTTAAAATATAGCTATTTATATATTATTTATGTTGCACTTGAATGGTGTTATATCACATTATGGATGTGAGATTGATGTAAGATATTTGTTTGAGATCCGATTAGTCATGTATTTGATCATGATGGTCAATTTGGGAAATCCTTAACCTTAGAAGCTGGGAAGAGTTGGTGCATGAAAGGGTGGTATGAACGAAACTCATCTTATTGCATGCCTATGGATATTACTGGACAAATGTATTAAATGGCATTTGGGTTATGACCATGTACCATATAGGGTATGATTTGAATGCCTTACGTGTTGCACTGAAACCTATCGTGATCAAATGAAAAACTTTGGAGGTGTTTGGTGGGCATTTCAGATTTTGGATTCTGATAGAATTCTATTCTAGAATCTCACAACATTCATTTGGGTCGAATTTTGGAGACGGAATCTAGAATCTGATGTTAGAATCCATCCAAAATCAAAATCCCTTTTCTAAGTGATTTTGGGATTCTAGGTGTTCAATCACTAAAATCTATTCTATCTAAACAGGAGTACGGATTCTAAAAATCAGCAATGAGAATCTAGATTTTAAGAATACATTACTAGAATCAAAATCCAGAAACCAAAATCACTAACAAACACCCTGTTTTGATAGCCATTATGTAGGATTGAGTTGTCACAATGTATTTTGATTAATAACATGGCCAAATTAAGCATGATATCATACGTGTATGTGTCTATATTAGGGTGACAAGAACAGTGATTATTGATTAGACTCTCTAGGGATTCGAGTCTAAAGAAAATATAGACAATTAAGATCCATGGGTTAAAAGTCCTTATAATCATGATATGCAAATGGAGTGTTCAGATCCGATCCCTACTATGGAATACTATAAAGTGGGATTTAAGAATCATTTGATTATTGCCTTAAGTTGGAACGCTCTTGCTTGCGGCTATCCGGTTAAATTTGAGTTGGGTATCCTTAATAAGAGCACTTGTATATATTACATAATATATATAATAGTTAACTTCGTTTAATTATGACAATGTTGGTTTGGGTAGTTTTAGAGGATAATTCTGATTTTGTTTTTAGAATATTTATTTGATAAAAAAAAGGTTATCTTCTCTTAACTGATTGTGTGCTTGCATTTGAACTTATGAATGTGGATTGTATCACATGCATCCATCATGGTATATTGTATAGATAGGGATTAATGTTGCATGCATCTTGAGAGTATTAGATGATGATTGATGAGATTGGGTAAGGCAAATCTTACTTTATGTTCAAACTAATAAGAATAGAAATTTCAACTTACTAGGCTGTAAGCTCAATTGTTGTTAATACTTTTATAGGAAAGAAGAAGAATGCTTGAGCTATTGACAGGGATACTTGGTAGACAGAGGATATGGATTCCTCTTCTGTTCTAAATCATTTATGATTACTGTTGAAGTTTTAAGGGACATGATTATTTAAATTTAGTTAGGAAAATTATGTGTGATTTATAGATTTTGAGGGAGAATTGTATTTCACACTTCATGGTTTGTTTAGAATTCTTCATCCTATGTGAATAGTAGTTAAATTCCGCTGTTATATATTGAATGTGTTTTTTAAGAAAAAAAAAAATTGGCAATTAGTTTATACTAGTAGGATTGTCGGAATTTGATTCTCAGTGAAGAATCGATTTGTATGCTTAGAAATTTGTGTTGTGCATCAATTATTGTGCAACTAATATTGGGGTGATATTAGTTCTTGCTTTATTTCGTCTGGTCTACGAAGCTGGACCAGAGGTTGGAGAACGCTTGTATCACGTGCTGTAATGCTTGTACCTGTTATAATATATAGAGTACAAGCATTATAGCTTAGAGTACAAGCATTATAGGATGCTGTCACAGCTTTAGAGTTTTTCAAGCCAATCGTGCGGTATTTATACTCCATTAATTTTTTGTAGCACAAGTCAGTCTTCCTCCCACAATGTTTTGAAGGCTAGAAGTAAAGAGAACACAAGAAGTACCTCAAGAAAGAACTTATATTCCTCATTCAAAAAACTTTACAACTTTTAAGATTCTGAGGTTCATTTACAAATGAGAAGCCCTTCCCCTTTTATAGGTTTTTTGGTTACAATGGGTGGTCAAAATTGATTTAATTCCACGGTTATAAATTTGCCTCCTGAAATATCTCATTCTCTTTTCTAGAAAGTTTTTTTTCTAAAATGTGCTTCCACCTCCTCAAGAAACCTTTCTAGAAAGTTCTTCCACCTCCAAAAAAGTCCTTCCTATAGAAAGTTCCTTTCTAGAAAGTCTTTCCACCTTCTTTAAAGCTCTTTTTAGAGATCTCCTTAAAGAATAACTGTCCATGGGCCATAATTTTAATCTACCCACTCTTACGTCCAATAAAAGAGGAATTTTACGATGCGTCACGCTAGGGCGTGACACTCTCCCCCACCTAAGTTGGCGATGACCTCATCGCTATCTTCTTCGAAACTCTTGATGGTCAGGTAGGCTTTTCCATTCCATAAAATACTTGCATTTGAGATCACCTTCATGTCGTTTGCAGTCAACCTCCTGGTAGTCGACTGGTCGCCGCTTTTGCCTAGCCCGTTTCCTCTTACACTTGTTGGCCTTGCTATGGTATGCCTGTCCAAGATCACCCTTAGTTGCATCCAAAACCTTCCTAGTTTCTTTTGATCATGACTTACCCATGCCTCACATCCTTCTACTCCATCACGAAACTGCAAGGATGACAACACTTTAAATGTTTTGGTTCCTTGAATCGTATGAACCACACTTGGAGCTTCCTCCTCTACGCCAAGTATGGGTCTTGCCTCGACCTTGAGCTACCCTTGCTCCTTGGTCATCTTGAGACCCAAATGCCATGTCTCCACCTCTGAGACAAAGTTTTGTGTGGCACTTGCGTCCGTCATTCCATGAGTTTTCTCCCCATTAGTGTTTACCTCCTCGTACTTACTCTCAAGCGGGGTCTCTGGTTGCTTTTCAACTGTATCGAAGACTTGTAGCGGTTCTATCTCTGTTTCTTCGTCATGATTCTCCTCTCTTTCCAAAATCTCTATGAGCTCTTTCTTCCTTGGGCACTCTCTAGCCTTGTGAGACCCATCACAGTGGAAGCATTTCAACTCACAAATTATAGTCACAGTTTCCCTTCTTTGTGCCTGAAAGGATTTGAAAGCTTTCCGTACCTTAATTAGCGAAGGGTCACATTCCTGTCGTTGGCCATCTTCCATGGAGTCCTAGTTGCCTAGCATCAACCTTTTGAGATCCTCGATTCTTCTTGTGAGGTTCTCTAAAACTTGGCCTATTTTCTCGAACCGATCTCCCAAATCGGTCATGACAAGTTTTCCCCTAACAAGTCGTGCCTCTATGGGTGCTACGGTATCACGAGACTGCGATTTCTCCTTCATTTTTTTGACGTGGTCACCCTCGTTCCTTTGGCCCCTGTTGTACTCAAGTACCTTAGAAGACATGGTGTGTCTCTCACTCTTAACCTTCGTTCCAACCCTTGTTACGAAACCTGGCTTTGATATCACTTGTCACGGCCTTGGAGTTTTCCAAACCATGTGGCACTTGTGCTCAATTAACTCTTTGTAGCACAAGTCAGCCTTTGAACACAAGTAACTCAAGAAAGATCTTATATTCCACATTCAAAGAACTTTACAACTTCTAAGATTCTGAGGTTCATTTACAAATGAGAATCCCTTCCCCTTTTATAGGTTTATTGGTTACAATGGATGGTCAAGATTGATTTAATCCTACGTTTATAAATTTGCCTCTAGAAATATCTCATTCTCTTTTCTAGAAAGTGCTTTCACCTCCTCAAGAAACCTTTCTAGAAAGTTCTTCCACCTCCATAAAAGTCCTTCCTAGAAAGTCCTTCCACCTTCTTTAAAGTTCATTCTAGAGATATCCTTAAAGAATATCTATGTTCATGGGCCTTAATTTTAATCTACCCACTTTTAGGTCCAATAAAGTAGGAATTTTACTGTGCTTCACACTATGGCGTGACAATGCACTCTAGCCTCTGGTCAGGCTTCGTGGATCAGACAAAATGCTCTCCTCCTCAGTAAACTTAGTTGTATCATTTCCCTCCTCTCATGCTCAAATTTAGCTCCCCCTTGGGAAATCGAACTGATCATTTGTCATGAAAAGTGTCTTCTTAGGACCTTTACAATGGTGACACTAATACACATTTACCGTGAAGCCAACGGGAGTGGATCCTCTGTTAGATAGATAGCAGGGACCACCCCAGTGATGTGAAACAACCCCGAGGGCAAAATGGTATTTTCGCATCTTTGGGTTCGCATCCGAGGGGTGAAGATACCATTTCACCCCTCAGGACTGTCTCACATCACATGGCTGAGCCTGTTAGCTATCTAACAAGCAATCCGACCATGAAGCCAACCAGGCTGCTGACTGGCTTGCAAACCATGCATTGGACTTCTTCTCACGCTTTTGGGTTCAACATCCCCCTCCCCTTCTTTGCTCTATTATCAAAGATGACCTTATTTAAGAAAAATAAATAAATAAATAGTTGTATCTTAGAACTGGAGTTCCATAAGCACACAATTTCCATGTAGGTCATACGTATTTTCTCCAGATGCATTCACCGTAGTCAACCTTTTAATCCATTTAGATATTGGCAAATACCGTTGAGAATTGGTAATTAGGTATGCAACTAAAATTTTATTCATTTGCAATTGAATATTTTGTAACATACTAATGTAAACTTCTTTAATGATAAGGTTTAACTTGACTTGATTATCAATTGCAGGTGTCATATTTTTCTCCCACAAAATGAGGATGAAAAACAAAGCCCACGAACTTGTTGAAAACCTTTGGGAAAAAGTTGTATATGAGTTAGATCATGAAGGTGTTTCAAAGTTAATTAAAGAGCCTATACAACTATTATTTGTTGCTGCAGAATTGGGAAATATTGGGTTCATTACTGTGCTTATCTACCATTATCCAGATTTGATATGGAAAACTGATGGCAAAAAGAGAAGCACATTCCACATTGCAGTTGCACATCGTCAAGAAAATGTCTTCAATCTCATATATGAAATAGGTGCAGTTAAGGATCTGATAGCATTATATAAGGACGATAGATATAACAACATGCTGCATTTAGCTGCAGAATTACCATCAATACCATTGAAGACAATATCAGGAGCAGCTCTAGAAATGCAACGAGAACTACTGTGGTTCAGAGTGAGTATTTCAGCTCCTTAACTTACATTCTGAGATATATTGGACTCATACTAGTAACAGATTTTTTTTATTTATTTATTTTTGTGGGGACATGGAACCCCCCAACCCTACGTAGTGGAGACAGGGTAAACCCCGGATACATGATTCCACCTACAAAGACCATATATTAGGTAAGCTCGAGGACTCTAACCTGGGACTTTTAATTCCTGAGTTGGAGAGGTTGCTAGTCGAGCTAAACCGTGTGAGTTTAAAATAAATTTATTTTTGTGATAGCTTTCTCTAATATGATCTTTATTAATATAAAACAAATGGATGGTTTATTTTACATATGATCTTTTCCCTTGAAAATTGTAGAAAGTGCAAAAGATCGTTCCACCTTCATATACAAAAATGAAAAATTCAGAAGGAAAAACACCTCAAGAATTGTTTAGCGAGCTACACAAAGACTTAATGAAAGAAGGCGAGAAGTGGATGAGGAACACTGCGACTGTGCGACATCATGCATGCTTGTGGCCACACTAATTGCTACAGTGGCGTTTGCTGCAGCAATTACTGTTCCCGGTGGAAACAATGATAAGTCGGGCATTCCTATTTTCATAAAGGTTGAGGCGTTTCGTGCTTTTGCAAAAGCAAATACAATAGCGCTAGTCTCCTCCATGACTTCAATATTAATGTTCTTGTCCATTCTCATTTCGCGATACACCGAAATAGACTTCCTCGAGTCATTACCTATAAGGCTGGTATTTGGACTTGCATCCCTATTCATCTCTATAGCAAGCATGATAAATAGCCTTCGGTGCATCCGAAACTGTTCTCAACCAGGGATTGACAGGGATTGTTATTCCAGCTATTATATTGGCTTGTGTTCCAGTCACCTTATTTACTATCGTACAACTTCCTTTATTTGTCGATATGATTATCTTAACATACAGAGCTACTTTTTCCCATTCGTCAAAGAGGCATTTGTTTACTAACCAGCCATATGATTGTGGTGGAAGATAAATAAATTAGTTAGTTAAGCAATTTTTGGATTGTGGCTACTCTAAGTATCTGAATTCAAGAACATTGCAATATTTGAATTTTATGAATGATTTTATGTTACTTCATCATTTGATTTGTATTTTGTGGAAACTGATGTTAACGAGGCAATCCAGTCACCACTGTCACCGATCGAGCTTAGATGGTTTTTATATGATGTTTCAATGTTAAACTGTTGTAAGTGTTAATAGGTACAAGTCTATGTTTTGAAACTCCGATCTAGATTGATCGGAAGACTACCGATCAAAGCTGATCGGCTTTATTAGAAGAGTTAAGACTTAAGAGGGAAAGAAAATTTGGTTTTGTACATTTAACTACAAGCAGAAAACCAGTGCAATGGACGGGATATGAAAATTGAATTAAACGAAATTCATAAAATGCTCTTAATGTTTTAATAATATATTAAAACATTTAAAGATAATAAAGATATTTAATGAGCGTGTTTCAAAGTTAATTAGAGAGCCTTCACGACTACTATTTGTTGCTGAAGAATTGGGAAATATTGGGTTCATTACTGTGCTTATCTACCATTATCCACATTTAATATGGAAAACTGATGGCAATAAGAGAAGCATATTCCATGTTGCAGTCATGGTTTCAAGGATCGGGCGATACCGGTCCGTACCGGCCGGTGCGGTTCCAACCCGCGATACAAGCCTTTGTATCGCCGGGTTATGTACCGGAGGTCCGGTGCCCGGTT
>JAUPMG010025653.1:0-14933 GCA_031762675.1 Pachysandra terminalis | reverse complement strand
TTTCTTTGGAATATTTTAAGCTTCCATACTCTGAATCAAATAAAGGTATTTTCTTTACTTTTATTTCTTATGTTTTGCTATTGATCCGCGGTCCAGAAATGGATGCCGAAGGTCACACCTCGAGATCTGTGCCAACCCTCATTGGGATTCGGGCCACTGGTTTTGGGGCGTGATATCAGCTTTAGGCAAATAGATCTCAGACCAAGCAACCTTGTAGATCTTTCTTTTTTGGTCATTACCATCCCACAAATATCTATATCAAATTTGGTTAAGAGTCTTGAGAATCTTCTTTGGGAGAATGAAATTAGAACACCAATGAATCTGCATTGAGAAAAGTACAGATCTGATATGCTCAATTCTGCCAGCAAAACTAAAAGTCTTGAACTTACAACTCGAAGTTCTACTGTATGTTCTCTCAATTAGTTCCTTGTAATCACTTGCCTTGTGCATAGAAGAAACAAGAGGGATCCCCAGATATTTTATAGGCAGCTCCCCTCCTCAAAGCGCCAAATACATTTGATTTGGGTAAGAATACCAGGGCTAACAGTAGCAAAATACAGCAGAGACTTGTTTTAATTAATGGATAATCCTGTGAAGATTTGGAACTCAATTAAGGCATCCTTTAGGAGCTTGGCTAACTCAGGCTCACCAGCAGCAAATAAGAACAAATCATCAGCAAAATTGATGTGAGCGATCATAGGGTTGTCACACTTTGGATGAAACTTGAACTCTTGTGTTACCAATCTATTTCTAATACAAAGATCAAGGTACTCCATCATAACAGTGAACAGGTAAGGGGAAAGGGGATCCCCTTGCCTTAAGCCTTTTTTCCCAGTGAAGAATCCATTCATAGACCCATTCAAAGAAATGGAAAAAGATGTAGTACTGATTAGTTCCATAATCCAGTTCCTGAACTATTGGGGAATATGCCAGCCAACAAACATAGTATCTATAGCATCCCATCTGACATTATCATAGTCTTTCCGCAAGTTTATCTTGCATACCACTCTACGCCTACCTTTATTGAGGTGATAATCATTGACAAGCTCATGTGTGAGCTGAATATTATCAGAGATGAGTTTGCCAGGAAGAAAAGCAGTTTGGTGGTTCCCAATCAGCTCATTGAACACAGGCCTAATTCTGTTAGACAATAATTTAGAAATGCATTTGTAGATGGTATTGACACAAAATATGGGTCCGTAGTCCTCCACATAGGTAGGGTTGGGGCCTTTAGGCACCAAGGTGATAGAAGTATGATTGACTTGCATGAGAAGTTTACCAAATCTGAAGAAGTCATTCAAAATAGTGCAGGAATCTTGGCCAGTGATATCCCATGTGGCCTTAAAAAATTTAGGGGCATACCCATCAGACCCGAGTGCTTTGTCATCATTCAGGCTAAACAAGCAAGCCTTGATGTCATTGCTGGAAAAAGGCTTACCAAGATCAGCAGCCTTAGAATCAGAAATAGTTTTATTGACTGTAAGAATCAAAAGAGGCTGAGTTCTAGGGGGTGAGGTTCACCCAGCTGTCCCTTGTGGAATGATAGAACTTCTTCTGCAATTTTGTTGTGCTCCATGATGCAATCCCCATTGGCAGTTCTGATGGATAGGACTTTGTTTCTAGATCTGTGTGCAATTAAAGATTTATAAAAGAACTTTGAGTTGTTTTCCCCCTCTTGGAGTCAAAGTGTCCTAGACTTTTGTCTAAGCTGGGATTCATTAGCTCTGAGGAGAGCACAATAGAGGGAATGTTAATCAACTTCCTACTTTTGAAGATGATTGCCATTGCCATTCATCATCTCAATTTGGATCTTATTGAGCTCATCCTTTGTAGTTTTGATTCTGTCCAGGATATCAGAAAATTCTTTTTTGCTCCACTGCTTTAGAATCACCTTGAGTCTTTTCAATTTTGATATAAGGATAAACATGTGTGTGCCAAGGATATTATCTGCCTTGGAGACTTGCGCCAGCTTTGTGAAATCAGGGTGATTTATCCAATGATTGAAAAATTTGAAAGGAATTGGTCCTTTGGGTCCATCCTCCAAAACCCTAACCAATCATGGGGAGTGATCAGAGATTCCCGGGGGGAGGAATTCAGATTCAGGTGCCAAAAATTGTTGGAGCCATGCATGATTAACAAGAGCTCTATCAAGCTTGCAAGGAATTCTTTCATTTGCCTGGTTTCTATCATTCCAAGTAAATCTGCAACCCTTGTATCTAAGGTCATTGAGCTCAAGTTGATCAAGGCAATCATTGAAATCCTTAAAGGCCTGTAGATTAATTTCTCTCCTCCCATACTTTTCAGAGCTAAATCTAACCACATTGAAGTCTCCCATAAGGAGCCAAGGAGAATTTGTTTGAACAGTAACCAGATCTTGCCAAAGCTTCTTCCTTTCGTTTGCATCATTTGAACCATACACAAAGCTGACCATAGCAGTAGCATTAGTTTCTTTGACAACTAAATTCCCATGAACCAGTTGGATTGATCAGAAGATAGGAGTGAACACAACCTCCCTATCATTCAAACATACCCATACTCTCCCTCTATTAGAAATGGGGTAATTTAGGTAGGCAGACCACCAGGGGCAATGAGATTGACAATACTATCAGCTTTCTTGTGCCTAACTTTAGTTTCCACTAATGCTATGATACTAGGAGAGTAGCAGGAGATAAGTATCCTGACTTCCCTCTGTTTAGTGGGGTCGTTTAGGCCCCTAATATTCCAGCAAAGAAGTTCAATATCTAGATGGTGAGTTAAGAGAAGACGCCACCTTTCTTGGTGGATAGATTGTGTGGGGTACAAGGTAAGGGGTTATCTGAGGTTAAAATAGCAGGAGAGTGGATGTTACGTATAGGGGGTTCAAGAACATTGTCACTTTCCAGTTGAAGGCAATTGAATCTGTTTGAAAAAGGAAGAGCAGCCACCTCAGGAACCAATTCTGTAATAATGATATTAGTCACCACACTGTCAGGAACCCACAGTTTTGATTGTTTAGCAGTGACTAGGCATGCTTTTATTAGGTGCCCAAAGCATTTGCAGTGAGAGCAAGCTTGGGGTTTCCACACATATTCAACGTCAATGTCCACCAGCTCCTCAAGTAAAGGATCCCCAGAGGTGTTGAGTGAAATGTTGTTTGGCAATGTTAACCCAGCCCCAATCCACACATACTTTAGCATAATTCATCAAAGAGCAGTTTTTTGTGGCCTTGTCAATGTCTAAAGGGTATCCAATGTTACTTGCTACATAGATAAGACCCTCAGGTGTCCATAACTCAGGTGGGACATTGAATAATTTTATCCAGATGGGCACTATGTTTAGGCATTCTTTTTGAAGATTCATCTTAGGTCTCCATTCTCTGAGAACAAGGAGTCTTCCCCAAAAGTGCCAAGGTCCAGCTAATATAACCTTATCCCTCATTTCTTTATTTAAATATTTAAAGAAGAAAAATTCATTATTGTTTGTTGTACCTCCACAACTCCCAGTTTTCCCCACAAATGTTGGGCAAAGGAATTAACCACATGTAAGGGGACCTTTTTATCTAGAAAGTGACCCACTAACGTACCTTCCCACAGGGAAATACCAGCTTGGATAATCTCTAATGGAGGGCTTACTATAACTCTACCATCTTTGATGGATGGGGGGAAGTAGTTCATCTGCGAATGAGGGAGGGTATAGACTGATTAAACAGGCAAGACCAAGCCTTAGGTACATGCGTAACAGGATGATGGCCACACTGGCCAGCAGAGAAGGTGGGAGAAATGCTAACAGGGGTGGTCGCAAACACTCCAACAGAGGGAGACGGCTGGCAAGCAGAGCCAGGCCCAGTACCAAAGGAGGGTACTGCGGCAGTCAACGAGGATGACGAGGGGAGGGAAGAGGGAGGGTAGAGAGGAGGAAAGTCCACGGACTGCAAAGGGGAGGGAACAAGCCCAAAACGGAAAAGAGTCAGGGGGAGACAAAACTGTTGCCTCAGAGGAAGAGCCAGGAGAAAAGAAATAGCGGGAATGAGGAAAATACGAATAGGGGGTCGGGTCAAAAGAAATACCTGACCCAAGAGAGAGGGAACAGAGGCAGAACAAGAAGTAACAAGAGGGGGAGAAGGAGCAGAGGGGTCAGGGCTAACCTGGTAGCATGGGTAAGAGGTTTTGAGGAAGAAGCACAAGGAGGAGAAGGGACAACAAGGGAGGGGGAAGTGGAAGCTCAACGAGCTTTCCTCCCCATGGGACCAGGGAGGGAAGCAAAAGGAAGAACCAAGCAGCACAAAGGACAGGCTGAGAAACAGAGAACCAAAGAACGAGAGGATCTCCGGGCTCCGGCAACGAGGCTGGAGGAGACTCAGAGCATGCCAGTTCAGCTTGTTCCTATGTTTGCTTAACATGTGTGATTTTGATTTTAATTGCATGATAATTATGATTATTCCATGACATGAATTAAAGGTTGAATTGAATTGTTTCATATTTAATTATGATTAATCATACATCATATATAAATTGATTTTATTAGCCTTTTATGATAACTTATACCCTGCTTTAAACTTCATATTTCATACTTAGAATTATTTCACATTTGTTCACATGATTGTATTATTAGTTAGTATGCACGACCACCACACATGCACAGCATAACCAATTGGGTCAATGACCATACTCTGGTCATGAACCAGACTTTGCCTTCAGACTTCACTTCTGTTGAAGTTCTGATCAGACTTGAGTGTGTCATGATTTGGACATCATGATTTGGTGAGGAAGTCCCAGATGAACTGAATTTCAAATGTTGAGGGAGTCATGATCCCCATATTACTAGATTATTATATTCATCTCAATAAACATATCATGTAAAATACATAACGGATGCCAAGTGAAATTCTGTTACTAGATCGGCTAATGTATTGATCACAAAGGACACGATCACCTAGGTGGCTCCTTGAGATATTCCCTATGATTGAAAGTAACGGAGGTGCTTGTGAACTCTAAGTCGAAGCTCCTTGAAATTATGATGCGCACATAGAATAGTCCATTTATCACATTACCAAATATAGTGGAATGAATTCACTATGGTGGGATATGCTTGGGTGTCGGACTTAGATTTGGTGTGATCATATACTAATCGAATGCCAAACAGCATGCATGTTGCACAGCATATGTCTTTGCATGGATCACACTTGGTGATCACCCCTTTTTATTTTTGCATGAGCATACATTGCATTCACTAATAACTGAACCAGCATTCATATTGTATTGCATTACTTATTATATGATCATGACTGTTTGCATATTATTTATGTTATATCATTGGATAGTGGCATTGACTCTATTCCAATTAAAAATTTAGTTTAACTGGTTTACCTACTGGGCTAAGTGTAGCTGATGCCTTTGCGCAATTTTAGGTAATTTAGTTGGTGAATAAGATGAATCATACCCTTGTTATGAATATTGCTGGATTTGATGAAAGCGTGGAGTGATTTTTACTTAGAGTTTTACTATAGGTTTTATCGGTTACGTTCTTAGATTTGATATGATGTATAGGATTAGAGATTTGATTTAAACTTGGAAATAGGATGTAATTATTTTCCTTTCTGCTACTATTTCATTAAGGTGTTTTGGATGTAATAACTTAGTTATATTTTGATTATTTTCAGTAATGGTAATTTCCTTTAAGTTTTATTAGATTTCTATGGTTTGGCTCTATAGTTGACTGGCACTCCCGATTTCGGTTGGGGTGAGAGTCACGGTTCAAACCTAAGGGTTCCACGTGAATTATCTTAAGTTTTGGTTATGACACCCATGGTATTCATTCTATTTTTCCTAGTGTGTTAACTTTATTTTGTTTTTGGTTGGTCAATGACTAATGCTATTGTAATCTCAATGCTTCACACTTATTAATTAAGTTTTTGAAGTCTCAAACCGGTTGAAGAGACAAACCCCAATCCTTAATAATCACTTGAACTAATTTTATTTGTTAAAAGTTTTGCTAGACAGGTTACCGATTACACACCCGAATCCACTTGATGATTTTCTCAATCAGTGTCTTTGGTGCCCGGGGTCAAAACCTTTCCTTTATTGAATTGTTCAAGTTTTGGCACGCACGCACCTCCGATCAACATGGCCGATTTCAGCCAAGAAGCAAAGAGGATATCGTGAGTGAGTAATCTTCGGCCAACAAGTAGTTATCATAATTACTTTAAAGCCTTAAAGCACTCTTCCCTGTGTCTTCTTCAAGATGTTCTACATGTAGGTAGTTGCATGCCATAACTACATTAAAGATTTATGCCACATATCTCTTTCCAAATCTAGCACATACAATCAATGACGATAACTGATCTCCACTAATTGTTTCACGAAAGTCAGTTACTTGAACTGATCAACCATTATCATCTTCCTCATTGGCCATGTGTTTGCAATATAGTTATATGGATCTATGGATTTCTATTATTATAGGGATCTATGGATTTCAATAGAAATCGATAGATCTAGTTGCCTATTTTACAAAAAATATGGAATGATCTTAGAGATTTTTTGAAAACTTAATAAGTTACCTTTTTTTTATAGAACCTATTAAAATATTGTTTTTACATAAGATTTCTACATGAGATGAATCTAACACTGATCTATCAGCATAATAAATTGATCGTAATGTTTGAAAAAAATAATTTTTGGATTTATATTTGCTTAAAAAGTAATTTAGTTAATATATGAGTATATATACACATGAATTTATCATTCCATGAGATATGTATGATTTCTTTATGTTTTATTGGTTCATACGATACATTTTAACTTTCTTTTACATTTAATCAAGTTTTTAAGAGTTTCCATGTGCCTATGCGTGTACCATTTTGTTTCTGCGTTAATATATATTATATGTGAGGGTGTGTCATATGAAAAACATGTTAATTTATCAAATTTTTAGTTTCTCTTTGCATCTAAATTAGTATTGTTTAAGTATCCACTATATTCCAAGAATATTCGCCTTATCCATATTTTAATTAGATATCGAAGGGTATCTGATACGTATCCCAATACATTTTCATTTTTTGAACAATCGATATGCTACCTCTATACAATATTTTGAACCATGCCCATCAAATTTGCACCCTTGGATTCCCAGCACTTAGTACACTCGATAGTTTTGCACATAGTGTAAAGGATCAGTTTTGGACTCGGGATCGTCTTGGTTGGAAGCCGAGATGGATCGACGATCCAACTCTGGATCGGACGATCCTAAAAAAGACCCTAAACCTATCCAAAGGGCAGCGATAATCCCGCTTGATACTCATTCCATTAAGGTTCGTTAGTTAGGAGGGCTTTTCTACTCCGTTAAAAGAAAAGCTAATTATCTCTTACCAGCTTCAGTGCTCTCTCCATATCTCTCACTCATTATCCGCCAAGGTTTGGGCCGCTTCATTTCGTCCTCCTATTCACTACTAATCATCTGTAAGTTCATTTTGATCTTCTCTGAATCAGAAGTTTATCATAGAACTTGATAAAATTGTTAGGTTTTTGATCTTTATTCGTTGGTTCGTTTCGATTTGTTACTTCATCTCTTTGTTTCCTCCATTGGCGTTTGATAGTATACTTTTGATCTAAATTTTGATTTTGTTCAAGAAATATACTTAACCAATCTCATGGTTCCATAGAGCATAACTAAATATACCAGGGAAAGTCTGATAAAATTAAAACCTTAGTAGTATCATTACAAGATAACCCACAACATCTAACATATTACATCCATACTGCCCACAAGGGGTCAAAAGCAAAAAGGAAAAACATAGTCTATAAACATATATACAACTCCATAGTCCATCCAGCTAAGTCCACATCACCCGAGGAGTTAACCTATTTCAACATAGGGGTGAGCTTGGAAGCTCAATAGGAAATTCCAAAGCACTACAGTAGATACTTTCATAGGAAAATAACAAAATAATTCATTCATTCAATTTTCACAGAACACGTAAATAATTCATTCACAATATCCTTATCATACTTACAACTAATATACATATCTTACATATAATCATACAAGATTCCACAATCTCATGATCAAAATCAAACTTAACATATATCAGACTCAATACTCGTGACCCCGTCATGTTATAACCACATCCTCGTGCACATAATCTTATCCATGGTACTCAACCATTTGCCACACAATTACACCATATTCAATTCCATAGTAATGAAAGTTATGCAAGGTGAATGGTGGGTGCGGTGCGTATGATGTGTGTTGTGATGTATGATGTATGCTGTGTGTTGTGATGTATGATGTGAATGCATTGTGTTGTATGAAATGATGCATGTATGCAAAGGTGATAGGCCAAGCCTAATGATGAATCCCAACCATAAATCCTCTAGGACACTCTATCCTAGGAATGTGACAATATGACCATGTAACAGTTATTAATCATTACTTTTAGGGAATACAACCCAAGGTAGAATGCCACCATCTTTCCTGTCATGGAATACGACCCAAGGTAGGAAATCCACCATCTTTCTTTTCAGGGAATGACACCCTAGGCAGGAAATCTGCCCTCTTTTCTTCAGGGAATGGCTACCTAGGCAGGAAATCTTCCCTCTTTCTTTTTAGCGAATGGTACCTTAGGCAGGAAATTTTCCCTCTTTCCTTTCGGGATCTACCCTAGGTAGGAAATTCATCTTCACAAACAAACAGCACCAACATCTTATGTTACACACAACATGTCACATTCCAAACTTAAGGAAATTCACGTGGAACCCCTTATGTTCGAAATATGACTCTCACCCCAATATTACATCGGGAGTGGTACTCAATATAGAGCCAAACCAAAATAATTAATTAAACTTAAAGAAATTACCTTTACCGAAAATAATAAAAAATTACTAAGTCTATTACATCCAAAACACTAAGGAAAATCACAGGGGAAAAATAGAATAAAAACATCCTACTTTCATGCTGAAATCAAATCCTATCCCTATACATCATATCTAACTAAGAAATAAATAAATCCTATTGCAAAACTCTAGTATAAATCACTACACACAATTATCCAATCTAGCCATTTCATTAAAAACTTGTTGTTCATCTTGTTCTCCATTATAATTAAATTCTCCATCTAAATTACTTGAAATTGTTGCTCAAAGGCGTCAGCTACACTTCACTTGGTAAATAAAACAATTAAAATGTATTTTAGATTGGAATAGGGTCAAAGCCACTCTCCAATAATAATCCATAGACTCAAAAATAATATGCAATAACATGATAAATATGCAATGTGTATGTGAATGTGATGCTTGTCCCGATTATTAATGAATGCAATGCATGCTCATGCAACAATGAATGGGTAATCACCAAGTGAGATTCAGGCAAAAACATATGCTGTGCAATTATGCATGTTGTTCAGAATTCTAGTAATGTATGTCCCACACTATACGAATCAATTACTGAGCAAGATGTCGTAATGAACCATTCCCCCATACACGACCACTCTCAGTAAGATATTCCATGTGCGCATCAGAGTTCTAAGGGGCTTCGACCTAAAGGGCACAATTCCCCCCATTTATTTTCGGTCACAGGATTATAACCAAGGCGTCAAAAATATGAACTATCCTTAGTGAGCTATTACACTAAGTGAATGCCAATAGAATTTCACTCAGCATCTGTTACGTATAATATGCTATCGAGATGAAAATAATGTGGTATATTGGAGTAGCAAATCCCTCAACCAATGAAATCAGTCCATCCAAGAATTCTTCACGATATCATAATGTCCAAATCACAATAACACTCACTTAAATCAGAACCTTCAACGAATGTGAAGATCTGATGGTATAGTCAAGCATATGAACAACAATATGGTCATTAATGCGATCAGGTTCATTATGTGCACCTGTAGTGTTTGCGCACACTAACTAAGCCTACATCATGTGTACAATGGTGCAATTATTCTAAGTAATGAATATGAGAGTATAACTTATGGCATATGCTTCATGGCATTCAAATCAAGTCGAATCATATATAATATATGATTGAATATATAAAATTATTAATTAGTTAAATCAATCATCCAAACATGTCATAAAATCATCATAATCATCGCAGAACTAATTAAGAAGTCAAATCAATACATACTCATTATCAAACAATTCTAGGTCCGCTGCCAAGACAGTTCCGGCAATCTAACTAGCACGTTGGTTTTGTCCGACAGGCTAATCAGACAAGGTCATGACTGACCAGCAGGCTAACAGGCACATCGGTTGCACCGGCAGTCTAGACAGGGGCTTAATTATGGTCACATAGTCACTAAAACTCACCGGTGGGCTAACTGGCACACCGGTTGGCCACCGACAGTCCAAACAGTAGTTCAATTTTCCACACACAGGGTCACTAACCTCACCGGTAGGCTAAACGGTACACCGATTGGCCACTGGCAGGTGAAACAGTACTTCACATATCATGTGGGAATTCCAACGGTCTAATCGGTACACCGATAGGCTGCCAGTTTACCCAAAAACCACCAAACAACACGAAAATCATATTTTAAGTCCTTTTTAGCCAAAACTTTCAACTAATACTATTATTAAAATCAAAATCTGAACCAAACCAAATCCAAATATCGAACAAATAACTAACTTACCTTCGCTAGGATGATCGTGCTTAAAAGTTTTAGTTTTAGTTAAAATAACTTGTTATTTAATTTGAATTAGCGTGCTATGTCATATTCAATGAATATGGGATCTCACCCAGATCCCAATAAAATATAAAGAATAATTGAATTACTTACTTTGATGTTGATCGTCAGATCTTCTTCTTATTTCCTTATTTCAAGTTCTGAAGTTGTTCTTCCTTAGCTCCAGCTCCAGCAATTCAACTTCTTAATTATGATTATCATAAGGACGTCCAAGGCAGTGTTTTTATAGTTTTTAATGAGTGTCGTACTTAGTCTAGATGTGTTCTTAGAATAGAATCTGTCTCTACTCCCAACCCTTAGATTTTAGTTGGTTTAATCCTCACCTAATGTTAGAGATTCCTAGTTCTAGTTAAACTCAATCATTGTCTTACCTACTTCCTAATTAGATTAGAATCTTTCCACTTTTAATCCTAATTAGATTAGGTTCCTTGTCTTTTAATCTTTACCTTTAATTTAAGTCACTTGTTCCAACGAAATTCCAATCATTGATTAAATTATGAGATTATGATTGTATGTGATGCACTCTAGATTATCTATTGTATACCCACCAATCACAATGAGTCAAAGTCAACCAAATAGCTATTACTAAAAATTTTAAATTAGTCCCTATTTTCTAACTAATTACACTTTTATCCCTATAACGAAATGGGTTATTACAGTCTATTCTCCTTAAGACAATTTCTTCCTCGAAATTCGCCTACCTTTCTCAAACAGCTGCGGGTATTTCTCAAGAACATCAGTTTCAAGTTCCCATGTTGCTTATGATATTCCATGATTGCTCCAAAGTACCTTCACTAATGGTATCACCTTACTTCGTAGAACTTGTTCCTTACGGTCTAGAATTTGTACCAGATATTCTTCATATGTAGTGATAAGTCATGAAAATACCACATTTTATCACCTTAATTCCATGACTTATCTCGTATTTTCTTATATTTAATTCCCATTTTACTCAGAATTTGCCAAATTCCTTTATCTCTGCATTTTATTTTTATTATCTTAATAGTGTCTAATTTATTGATGCAGAGACATTTTCGGGACAAAGACTGGTTCAGACAGGTCAAACCATCCTGGTCAAAGGCAATCAAACTCAAGTCAGTTCAGTTCAGGCAAGTCAAATCAAAAATCGAAAATCGAATCCGACCCGATTCAGATCACTTAAGCCAATTCGACCCATTTTTGACCAAAGCCCAGCCAAGGTTAGGACCCAACACATTGACCAAGTTGACCCAAGCCCAAACATCAACCGACTCAGTTCAGCCCAACTTGCCAAATGCGAGTTGACTCATTCTTCCCTGTTCGTGCATGCGTTTTGGAAGGAAACCAGTATTTTTTTTAAAAAGTCTGTTGAAGCTTCATGCGTTTCTTTTGAAAAGAACCAAATTAGAAGGAAGAATTTTTATCATGATTGGAAGCTAAATAACCAAAGAATCAAAAGGTTAGATGGGTTTGACACTCTATTTCATCACTTTATTACTTTGCTAAGAATCAAAAGGTTGGTATTCCCTGTGGGTTTGACACTCTATTTCATCACTTTATTACTTGCTACGATTTCGTGCACTTGCAAAACAACACCTCAAGTTTTTGGCACCGTTGCCGGGGAATTTATTTGTTTACTAATATTTATACTATCTATTCTCAGTTTTAATTTGGATTTTATTTTCTTTTTAGGTATTGTTTATGCGACGCTCGTGGAGCGTTGAAATTTTGCCTTTTGATCCTAAAATTGATCGTTCTCTTAGACGGTTAAACAAGGAGAAGAAGCAAGCCTCGGCCAACTCACAAGCCAAGATGGCAAATCAAATTGAGGAATAGGAGAAAATAAGAGCTTTGAGAGACTATGCCATGCAGTTAGTCACCGGAGCTACTACAAGCATTAGGATGCCTGCCATTCAAGCTTACAATTTTGAATTAAAGCCGGCCATCATCCCGATGATTCAATCGATCGTGCAATTCAGTGGCTTGCCGAATGATGATCCTATGCTCACATTGAGAATTTCCTAGAAATTTGCGATATTTTCAAGCACAATGGAGGCTTCGATGATGCCATTAGGTTGCGGCTCTTTCCATTCTCTCTTCGTGATAAAGAAAAAGGGTGGTTGAATTCACTTACACCAATGACAATCACTACATGGGACGGCTGGCTCAAACGTTCTTAGCAAAGTTCTTTCCTCCATCAAAAACTGCTAAGATGAGGAATGATATTACTAGCTTTGCTCAATTTGACTTGGAGTCACTATATGAAGCATAGGAGAGATATAAAGACTTGCTTAGAGGATGTCCACACATGGTCTACCCAATTGGCTGCAAGTTCAGACTTTGTACAACGGGTTGAGTCCAAACACAAGGACAATCGTTGATGCCACAGCTAGTGGAGCATTGATGGGAAAGCCATATGAAGAAGCCTACAATTTTCTTGAGGAAATGGCATCCAATAACTACCAATGGCCATCGAATCGTATTGGACCAAGAAAAATCCAGGGAGTTCATGAAATTGATGCTATTGATTCTTTATCTTCTCAAGTTGCTTTGCAGTCTAAGAATGTTGATAATATTATTGTGAATGCTGTCCAATCCACTCTTTTGTTTGTGAAATTTGTGCATGGAATCATTGAAGTGTTGATTGTCAAGTTGGAAACCCCTTTGCCACGAGTACATCCGGCAAGCCAACTATGTTTCACTTTCAATGCCCGAACAATCCCTATTCAAATACGTACAACCCAGGATGGCGTAATCATCCAAACTTTTCTTAGAGTAGTCCCCAAATTGCCAATAAGCAACCTTAAGAAAAGAAGCCGAATATGGAGGAAATACTTACCAAATTCATGCAAGACACTACTGGGTTCATGCAAGAGGCAAGGACAACCTTCTGGAACCAGGATGCTTGCATTCGGAATCTTGAGCATCAAATAGGGCAATTGTCTAAGAAATTGGTGGAAAGATCTCAAGGGTCCCTCCCAAGTGACACAATCACAAATCCAAGGGAGCAAGTCAATGCCATAACATTAAGAAGTGGCAAACAACTTGAAGTCCAACAAGAAGCTAAGCAAGAGGGTGAAAAGAAGGAAGATGTTGAGAAGCAATTCGAAAACAGAAAATCAGATTTGCTTTCTACTTTTAAATCTCCTCCTATTCATTTTCCACAAAGATTGAGAAAAAATAAGTTGGAATAGCAATTTTCTAAATTTCTTGATGTTTTCAAGAAATTGCATATTAGCATTCCTTATGCAGATGCGTTGGAACAAATGCCTACTTACGACAAGTTCATGAAGGAGATGTTGTCCAACAAAAGGAAATGCGAGGAGCATGAAACCGTGATGCTAACCGAGGAGTGTACATCAATTCTACAAAACAAGTATCCTTAAAAGCTAAAAGATCCAGGGAGTTTCACTATTCCTTGCACAATTGGAAATATTCATTTTGATAATTCTTTATGTGATTTAGGTGCAGGTGTTAATCTAATGCATTTCTCTGTTTTTCAGAAATTAGGGATTTGTGAAACTAAGGCAACATCCATATCCCTCAAATTGGCATATAGGTCCATCATATACCTGAGAGGTATAGTTGAGGATGTTCTTGTGAAAGTTGACAAGTTTATTTTCCCTACAGATTTTATTGTGTTAAATATGGAGGATGACCGGGAAATTCCACTCATTTTAGGCCGGCCATTCCAAGCCATGGGAAGAGCTCTTATCGATGTCCAGCAAGCCAAACTCAACCTTAGAGTGCAAGAGGAACAAGTCATCTTTGACGTGTATAAGACAATGAAATTATCACGACCCAAAATCAAAGGAAATTCACGTGGGAATCCTTTAGGTTCAGACCGCGACTCTCACCCCATATCCCTATGGGAGTGGAAGTAATAAGAGCCAAACCAATTAAATTAATAAAATTAAAAGAATTACTTTTACTGAAAGTAATCGAATAATTACTAAGCCTATTACATCCAAAATAATCGAGTCAAACACAGCGGAAAATAAATAAATAGTCTATTCTAATGTTTAAAACAAATCCCTAATAACTAACTTATTACATAAATTCAAGTAAATAATCCCTAATACATGTTCTACTAAAGTAAGCAAATAAATCCTAAGTATGTCTATCATCTTCACTTTTGTCTTGGTCTTCACCTTGATCTCCATGGTTCTACAATCCAATAACTAATAATCCAGAAATATTTGCTCAAAGGCGTTAGCTACACTTAGCTCAGTAAATAAATCAATTAAACATTATTTTAGATTGGAATAGGGTCAAAGCCACTCTCCAATGA
>JAUPMG010025642.1:0-14933 GCA_031762675.1 Pachysandra terminalis | reverse complement strand
TCATTCGATTCCAATGGTGATTAACAAATTCCTAAGACAAGGAATAAGTTTGGTCAAGATTGATTAAACATTAGATCTGGTTATTAACAATTAACCCTCTAATTATGCAACCATTAAACATTAATTTAAATAATCTAAACATTCACGAGATTAAACCATAAAATAAAATAGGGTTTATATCAACACCCTACCTGGAAATTTAGCTGCTCATAGAAGTAGAGAGAATCAATTCGTCTTTGATTAACTCCATGAAGTTCATCCAAGCTTAATCCCCAAAACAATCCATTGAAAATCAAAACAAAAACCCTAAGAACTATATTCTCAAATTTGTCGTCTTTTCCCCCTCCAAAACAAAATTAGAAGTCTCTATATATAGAAAACAATCCCAAAAGGACTGTAACTCTAATTGCGCAAGAACTCTCCAAAGAAAACTCCAATTTCGACTTTATTTTTGGACTGCCCAGAACAGCCACTTTTTGACTCGATTTTGACCTAGAAAACATTGGCATCTGAATGTGTCTATTAGCAATGATGTTGTAGAGTGTATTTCTATCTTTCCAACGAGACCAAAATCATGTCAATCGAACTTCAATTGAAGGAGTTATGACGAACATACGAAAACTGCTCGGTGTTGTAATTGGTAATTCCGCTCGATCGCAAATGGTGATCGATCTACATTGGCGATCGATCCAAAATGGAGATCAATCTACAATGTCAATCGATCCAAAATGAAGATCGATCTACATTATATTTCTGCAGGTTTCTTCCTTGTTTGAGCTCCTTCACTTGGGCTTCTCTTTGGCTTCACTTTAGCTTCTCTTGGGATTCTCTTTAACATATTTTGAAGCTTGACTTGCTCCTCATCTTCAGCCTTGGCCCTTGTTTCCCTTTAAGTTTAATTAGGCTAGTTTTATGCTCGTTTTCTTAATTCTTCACCAAACCTCAAAATAAACATAAAAGCATCAATTCTCTCAATTAAGGTTGGCAAGAAAGACTAATGAACATGAATAACTAGGTTAAAATGGTAAATGCTAGGAACTTATTAACCACCATGGCAAGCTAACATTGCATAGTCCCACTGTACAATACAATCACATATACATGGTCCCACCAGGTAATACAAACATACAAGTATCATGTCAATCACATAGTCCCACTATGTTCAAAAACAATCACATGGTCCCACCATGTAATGCAACCAAATAAGTAGCATATAACCCACATAGTCCCACTATGTTCACAAATAATCACATGGTCCTACCATGCCGAGCAAACATTGCATAGTCCTACTATACAATACAACCACATGGTCCCACCATGCTACGGCGAACATTCCTTTAGGGACTTTCACCCACTGTGGAAGCACACCCATAACCAACATTCCTTTAGGGACTTTCACCCACGGTGGAAGGGTATAAACACTTCAATCAAACATGTGGAATGATTAATGCGATGTGGTATGATGCAATTATGAAATGAGGATGATGCATAATGCAACGCGGGGTAATTAGGTTAAGCCTAATCACATGCTCATTCACAACCAATCCATTCTTTAAGGGACTTGCACCCACGGTAGAATGCACCATTCCATTCTTTAAGGGACTTTCACCTCACGGAAGAATACACCAGTACTTTGTTATTTAAGGGACTTTCACCTCACGGAAGAACACACCAGTAGACATTTTGTTCTTTTAGGGACTTTCAACTCACAGAAGAACACACCAGTACACAACACATTCCTTTACGGACTTGCACCACACAGCAGAATGTCACCAGTCTTACTCATTAAGGGACTTTCACCGCATGGTAGAATACACCAGTAGACTTTGTTCTTTAAGGGACATTCACCACATGGAAGAACACACCAGTACCATTTCCTTAAGGGACTTTCACCCACGATGGAAAAACACCCTTACAAAGAACGTAGTCAATCCAATTGACTATAAGTGGATGCTCCCAGCACCCTCTCAATCATAAAATGGATGCTCCAAGCATCACTCAGAAAATACAATGGACGCTCCCAGCATCACTCTCAATAAACAATGGATGCTGCCAGCATCACTCACAACATAATTCAAACATTGCAATCAATCATACACAGGTAGTGGATACTCCCAGTATCGCTCATACATCCAACAAATCATCATTAGAACCAAGCATAAGCATGAACAGTGAATGCTACAAGCACCACTCAAACCACTCAATTTCCTATGCAGATATTGCTAACCATCCCAATCCAACCATGTAGTCCAATATCCATGCCCAACTCATTAAAGTCAAAATCTCCTTATATCTCATCTAGGACTGTCCCATTTTCCTGAATTTCAAACTATATATACAGTTCTTAAGATTCGACCATAACTATATCTTTTGCATGCAACCAATCTCATAGGCATGTGTAAAACTCACTTAGGGATCTTCCCTCCGAATTTGAAGTCATTTGGGCTTCGGCGGATGCTTGGTATGTACCGAGGGTCCTACCGAAAGGTTCAGTTGATATTTCGGTATGTACCGAGCGACGGTCGATCATCCCAAGAGTTTGATGACTTTCGGTAGATGGTTCGGTATGTACCAAATGACCTACCGAGTGTCTCGGTCGATGACTCGGTCTGTACTGAGCTTCGGTAGATCTTCCCAAGAGTTTGATGACTTTCGGTAGATGGTTCGATATCTACCGAATGACCTACCGAGGGTCTCCGTCGATGCCTCAGTATGTACCAAGCTTTGGTAGTTCTTCCCGAGAGTTTGATGACTTTCGGTAGATGGTTTTGTATGTACCAAATGACCAATTGTGGGTCTCGATCGATGCCTTGGTATGTACCAAGCTTCGATAGATCTTCTCGAGAGTTTGATAACTCTTGGTAGATGTCTCGGTATGTACTGAGTGACCTACCAATGAGTTCAGTATATGTCTCGGTATGTACCGAGGAACCTACCGAACGTATAATTTAACCCAGATTTGGGTTTTCTTCTTAGGGCTTCATGCTTAGGATCTTATACACATATTTTGATAATTCTATGCCTCAAACATCAACTTCAATTCATCATACCATTATTCCAAACTTAACCTAATCAAATATAGACTATACGTATAGATCATCTTTACCCAAATCAATCATCATGCTTCAAATGATTCCAGAGAATCATAATTAATTCTAAGAACCCATAGGATCATCAAAAATGGAATAAACTTAAATCCAAACATTCTCAATCACGTAAACATACAATCATTCATAGTATATTATTCAATGTTCATAAACAACATGTGATATGATCACGTTAAACTATTCAGATCATGCCCAAAATCATCATATCATGCATTCCAACTTATATCTATAGCATTGATAAGATTCATGAATATGATTGCCGTAAAATCGATGGAAATCCCTACCTTTTCTTCTTAGATCTGATCTCTGCAACTTTTCCAGCACTAGCCAATCAACTAGTCTCCCTTGCCTTCTTCTTCTTCCTTTCTCTTCAAAAACCCAGATTTCTTCTTCTCTTTGTTTGTTTTGGTCGTGTGAATCTCAAACACAATTTCTCCCTCTTCATTTGAAAAGTTATGTGGGTTAGTGGATGAAAACCATTATCCCACTCTTTAATTCAAATAATGAAGTTAATTACTTAATTACCCTTACCTTGGCCCAATGGCTTTTTCGGCCAGTCATCCCATTTGTGTTCATAGTGTAGGGTCCAAGCCTAGTCCACCTAATTCACAAAAATTACACAAGTTACCACTCTTTCTTCAAAATAACATAAGGGTCCAATCTAACCCCCTTTAATATCAATTAAATCCTAAGGTTTAAAATAAGATTAACTACCATTTAATCACTAAATTAAATGGTAGGGTCAGGGTCACTACAGTATGGCTCACAGAGGTTAATCTGTGTGATTCCTTGGGAGTTGTCCCTATGATTAAAAATAACCGAGGCGCTTGTGACCTCTAGGTCGAAGCTCCTGGAAACTATGATGTACACATAGAATGGTCTATTAGTCCAACCAAATATCAGGGGATGTGTTCTGGGTAAGACATCTCGACTAGTACGATTAAAATCTGGTGTGAAAATACTTTAGTCGAATGCCAAATAGCATGCATTAACTTCATATCATATTCATGTGCATGGATTATATGTGGTAATCATCATAATTGTTGCATGAGCATGCATTGCATACATTTATAATCTAACTTGGATACATATTGCATATTTATCATATTATTGTTGTTTAACCTTTGTTGTATCATTGGAGAGTGGGTTTGACCCTATTCCAATCTAAAATATAGATTAATTGTTTTACTTACTGGGTTAAGTGTAGCTGACGTCTTATAACAACAATTTCATGATTTAATGGAGAGCAAGATGAGGATTACGTGGCCGGATTGGATGATTGTCTAGAATAATTTTTACTTAGAATTTGTAATAGGATTTATTCTTTTCTTAGTTAGATATTACGTTTAGGGATAGGATATGATTTAAGCATGAGAATCGGTTTGTTCTATTTGCTTTTACGCTGTGATTTCATTAAGTGTTTTGGATGTAATAGACGTAGTATACTTTGATTAATTTCAGTAAGGTTAATTCCATTAAGTGTTACTTAATTGTAATGTTTTGGCTTTATATTGATTGCAATTTCCAATATTTATTGGGTGAGAGTCACGTTTAAATCATGAGGGGTTCCACGTTAATTCTTTAAGTTTGGGTCGTGAGAGTCCAGCACCACATCCTTGATGATAACATGTTGCACATAGGTGTGAGCTCTAGAGGCTTAGTAGAAAGCCAAGGAACTATGTTTCTATTTATTTTCACAGTCATATAACAACTCACTCCATGCAAAATTCTCATACACATGCCTTACAACCCATTCTCATGTTAATAATAAACACAATCAATCATACTCATATAAATGATAAACATTAACTTTCTCACACACGACTAATCTCATATTCATAATCATCATCCTACTCATAATCCTTCTTATAACAATAATTATACCATAACTACCTCATGCTCATATCACTCTCATAACATTGGTACATAATCACCATCATTCTTATAACAGTAACACACAATCATCAACACCCATATCAATTTTGATGACATACAACAGCACAAGTGCAAGGTGAACATGAACATAAGTCAAGCATAATGATAAGATGACATACACACAAGGCATGGTAAACAAGATGAATGTAATGATATAAATCAACTAAAAGAATATTCCTAATAAATTAAAATGATTAAAAGAATTTATAATAATTAATTGGTATTTTTTTTGAAATTAAATTATGGTTCTATGAGCTAAAGTAAGAGTATTGGGTTGATTTGCTAAGAAACGTGTAATTGGGGATCAAGTTCTAATTAAAATGCTTATTGGGTACTATGTGAAATTATAAAACTTAGATTAAAATTTGGAACGCAAGAAAGATTCGTGGGCAACATGTGTGTGTCATTGTTTAGAAATGTCAGAGATTGAAGGAGAGTTTCCATTCCCTCTTACTCACCTTCCATATCTTCAGAATTCAGATTAGGAAATTACTTGTGAGAGTTTAAGAGCAGAGAAAAGAAGGTTAGAACCAAAACCTCACCCTAGCTGTCGATTGTAGTGGAGAAGAAGAAGAGAAAAAGAGGAAGAAAGGAAGAAGAGAAAAAGGGGAAGAGTCTACCGATCAGAAACTATGCACCGAAAGGGAAGTCCCATTTTTGTATGATCAGCATGAACAATCATTGTTATTTCTTTGATTTGTGGATTAGATTTATACCATGTGTACTTGATGTTAAAATGCAAGATTATTCGTTTGATTCATGACAAATAATGATCCGTGTGTTTTCGATTGATTTGTTATTGATTTTAAACGTTTATACCTCTTATAAGAGACACTGGATTGATTTACATTTGAATTGGGAACTTTACAAACTATTTTGGGATTTTTTTCCCGAGGCCCATCGACAGGCACCGGTCCACTGACTAGGCTATCGAGAGGGTTTGTATTTGGTGTACTAAAGTGGTTTGGAGGGGTGGTATGAGACAAGTGAGTATGGATGTGGTCTATTGGGATCAAAGGAAGGTAAATGGACTTGGACCCTCTTGTCGGGAACGAATTTTGATTTTCACAGCACACCCCAGCCCCACCAACTAGCCCGCCGACTAGACCTTGAATTGGGGTTTTGACTCCTTTTGTTTAGTGATTGGAACCATGGACTCTTGATATTGTTTTGATTTAGTTTGTACACTAGTTAGGGTGCTTATGATGGTTTCCGGCAAATTATCCGTGTGTATGGGCACGTGGATAGTTTCTGATGGGGATTATCATTAGAATCCTAAGGTAATGATTGCATGCATACTAGGTCGATGTGGATTGTTAAGTTAGCCCAAGCGGCGAAAACAAGGATTCCTTGAAAGGTTCTTGTTAGGTTGACTATACCTATGGATTGTAAGTCCCATTTAAATAAGTATATGATTCTTGTGAGGTCCTATAAGGTTGGCTAGACCTTGGGTAATGACACTAATGAAATCAGCAATTGGTGGCCTTCGTACCATGGGTTAGCGCCCGGAACAAAGAGGGGGCATCCTGTTATTCTTGGTGACCTATGTCTTGAATTCATTTGTGATTGTGAGGCTATATGAGGGTCACTTAACATGAGACATTAACTTGGTCCATTACATCTCATAACTCATTTGCATCTTTTTGATTGAGCATACCATGTAGGACATCTGAGTGACACACTCTCATAGCATACTTCATATCATCCATGAATCAACATATGACATGAGTTTCTCGTTATCAAACTTCTCTATCTGCTGTTCTTTAGTTTTTACTAATGGTCTTTCATGAAGATTGGTGACAGAGATGTAAGTTACTAAGCATTGCAAGCTCACGCGTCTTTTTATGTTGCAGGATGAGGTAGACTGATGAGGAATATGGACTTGTTGCAGCTATTTGTTTCTATTTTCTTAGAACTTATAATTATATTCTCTTGAACAAGTTTGCATGTAATGGCATTATGTCCTTGTTGGATTACTTTGTTTTCTTTTGGGGATTATGGCTCTGTTGAAGCCTTGGATTATACGTAATTTCATTTTGTTAGCTTCCGCACACTGTTAATGTTAATAAAAGTAGTCTTATTTCTTTTATTACTTTGTAAATGATATGGGGATCCGCGCTCAATGGTTGGAACCCAAAGGTCTCACTTCGAGATCCGTGCTGCTTGCATAGGGATTTGTGCCACGGGTTTCGGGGCATGACAGATTGGTATAAGAGCAAATAGTAGGGTTTTCAATCTAAGTTGGTTTAGGATTAGAAGACTAGTGAACCTAGGGATGACATAGAAATATGAAGCTAGGTAGGAGAAACATAGAAACTCGAACTTGGAATTGTTTGCTGATTGTTGTTTGATAACATGCTTATTTGCCATATTTGTATGATAGTTGCTTATATGATTAATAGGATGTGAGGTGGTCGCTTAGAGGATTTATTGTTTGTTTTGGGTTTGTAGATGGCTGGAAGGAGAAGAGCAGTTGTACATTTGGGATCATCTTCTGGGGCTAGGGTTGACATTGATCCTCAATTGGCCGGTGTTTACTAGATACTAGGGGACATGATGGCACTACAGAGGGATCAGATGGAGAGGTAGGCCGGGGTTGACCATAGGAAAGTTTTGGGGACTTTGATAGCTTGGTTGGAGAAGTTCAAGAAGATTACTACACCTACTTTCGAGGGTTTGGGAGAGTTGCACTAGGGTCAAGTATGGTTGCTTGATATAGAGCGGGTGTTCAGGATAATGGAATGTCGTGATGATCAGAGGGTGTCCTTGGCCACGATCATACTAAAGGGCGAGGCACTCTACTGGTGAGACATGGTGTAGAGGAACTTAGATGCAACAATGACTTGGAGGATGTTCCGGAGTCAGTTCCCTGACACCAATCTTCTGAGCAGCTATAGGCGGTAGATGGCTTCAGAGTTCATGAGCTTAGAAGAGCCTACACACCGTCGCGTAGTATGAGGATAGTTTGGGATGATGTCTAGATATTCACCACACATGATAGCAAACAAATCAGATAAAGCTGCTAAGTTCGAGGAGGATTTGAGATCAGCTATGCGGACTAAGATTTTACCACAGAGACTCAAAACCTACTCTGAGGTTTTGGAGTGTGCACATCATGTAGAGCGGGACTTGGATCGAGCTTCGTCACAGAGAGAGCAGACCAAGAAAGACAAGGGAAGGTGTCGGCCGTACCAGTAGAGGCAGACTACCAATAGATGTCAGAGGAATAATGCCTGACAAACTAGGACTCCACCTGTGGATACAAGAGCATCTGTAGCGCTACCATCGCAGCAGTAGCAATTTCGTATGTTTGACATAAGAGTATGCGACAACTGCGGGACGCATGGCCATATTCAGAGTCATTGAAGCACTCCTGTTAGGACTGATGGCAATAGATCAGTTCCACCTAGGCTAGTGCAAAGCGGCAGAGCTAAGGTTATGGTGGACACTTTAGCTCCTAGGGATGACCGTGCGCCTAATGTGATGGTGGAATGTACTCTTCACTTATTCCTGTCATGCCCCGGATCCAAGATATATGATCTCAAGGTTTCACAAGGGAATGACCTTCGGATCCACACAATGGATGCGTCCAAACCATATATATATAACCAAAGGTCATGATTCCGTAGAGCATAACTAAATAATCCTGCAGAAGTCTGATCAAATTTAAACCTTTCAGTTATTACAAGAAGCAACTAATGTAGAATCTAAACACAATTAAAACATCAACTAAAATTTTACAACAATACTGCCCACATGGGGTCAAAAGGAAATATAAAACATGGTTCTTAAACAACTTCATAAAGTCTAGTGTTCCCATCTCGCTAAGAATCTCCCCTCGATATCCATATCATTCAAGAAGTTCACCTCTTTCAACATAGGGTGAGCTTGAAGGCCCAGTTGGATTACTCTAAAGTAATTATAGCAGTTATTTTCATAATCATATAATGAGACAAGTTAATTCATCCAATTTATCACTCATCCTAATATCATGTTATTGCTTTCATATGTTCATCATCACAATCATAAACATAAGCATAGTCATATCCACAGTAATTGTCATAATCATATCCACAATTATAGTCATAATCCCAGTCATAATCATACCACCAGTTATAGTCATAATCACATTCATCATCATGCTCATCTTAAGCAATTACCAATATCATCATAAACTCCATCATGCCAAAAATATAAGCACAAGCCATATTGACTCCATGTACTCATGCACTCTGTCGTGACACATACCCATATCCAAGGCTACCAATTTCAATAGTGTCATTTCACTCTTGTTGATTATCATACCGTTAACAACACAAACAATAACATTCACACATCAATGAGCAGTTCACATACCAATCACACATCACACCAAAGTCAAATACTTAGTCACACAACACACAATACACCACAATTACACAACAATCAATGCAATTCAGTACATGCAGATGATGCTATAACCACACGGATGATGAGCACACACAATCAAAATACAATGAAATAAGATGCAATGCAAATGAATTTAAAAATGCAAATGAATTTAAAAATACAATGAAATAAGATGCAATGCAAGGGTGTTAGGCCACGCCGAACTATGAATCCCAACCACATGTCCTCTAGGACACTCTGTCCCAGGAATGCGACACTACAACCATGTAACTGGTAGTAATCATTTCTTTTAGGGGACATGACCCAAGGTAGAGAATGCCACCCTCTTTCCTTTCAGGGGACAATCCAAAGGCAGGAAATCCACCCTCTTTCCTTTCAGGGGATGGTTGTCACGCCCAGGATCCCATGGCACAAATCCCTATACGGGCAGCATGGATCACGAGGCGAGACCTTCGGGTTCCCTTCCTTGGAACGCGGATCACCATGACAAAACAAAACAATAAAAGTAATAATAACTACCTTTATTGAACAATCAAGGTGCGGAAGTGAAAATAAATATAAAACTCCAATTCAAGGCTTTAGAAGAGCCGAAATCCCAACAAATAAAGTTACCCAAAACAGTTCCAATCCTATTACATCAAACCTAACTGTAGTTCAAAAATTGAAATAAAGAAATTAGCAACACTAGTCCAATTCCATCCATCATCCTACCTCAACCTGCAACATAGAAGGTTGCATGAGATTGGAATGTCCAGTAAGATACAATCCTGTTGTAAGGACCTAAATCCATTAAAGGAATGCTAGATTTAATAATTTAATTTTTATTAGATTTATTGGTAATTTTCTTAATTTAATTAGCTTATATTGTGTATTTAATTAGTGATATGGGGTACGGTGTTGTATGAGTATAGTGTTTGGGGGTTATATGATATTACTTAGACCTTGGGGTTAATTGAATGTTTATATTCAATCAATCTTGTTGGCGCGTGATCAGCTAGTGTGCTGACCGTGCAAGGTTATGAGAATGGCAAGGGTTGAGAGAACGGAAGAGGGTTTAAGGGTGAGGATTTATTCTACATTCAGATCTATATCTGAGTTCTGAGTAAGTTGAGAGAGACATTGAAGAGAAGGAAGGGATTGGTGTTGGCTTGATCGTGTACTAAATGGAACCTTGTGCTTGCAGATGCTAGTTGATAGAGAAGAAGAAGAAGAAGAACTCTGGAACACGATCATCAACCGACAAGAATTACCAGATAAGTTGTGTTGACAGTGTAGTTCAATTATGAATCTTAGATCCTTGCTATATGCTCTGTTTTTATGATTCGAATTGATATGATAATAACCATGATTAGATCCATGTTAATATGTCATTTGTATGATGATTGTTATCCTAGAATATGGTTTGTGTGATTCATGCTTGGTTTCATGTGTTTTCGAAGTGATTTGAATGTGTAGAGTTGAGTTTTAAAAACCCAGAATACGGCACCGTCAGTAGGAATCGGTCCACCAACCGGTCTACCGGCAGTGAGGTGTTTTTAGGACATTTCAGCTATTCGGTAGGCATCGGTCCACTGATGACCCCACCGAATAGCTAGAAAATGCACAGAGGAGTTCGGCAGGGTTCGGTCCACCGAGCACACCACCAACAGAGACTAGTTTTAGGGTTATTTCGCTCTTCGGCAGAGTTCGGTTCATCGACCACCCCACTGACGAACCTGTCCATTGTACAGTGAGGTGAATTTTTGTGGATTCCTAGGGTGGATGGTGAAGGGCTTCGGCCATTGGTTGTGGTTGAGTTTCGGAAGCTAGTTCTGACCTGAAGGGATCTAGCCTACATGCGGGGAGTCAAACTTAGCATTCCGAAGTTATTGTTGTGACCATCATTGTCACACCTCGAATCCAGATGTCCGAATCCCTAGGTTGGTGGCACGGATAATGAGGTGTGACCTTCGGGTTTCCAACCATGGAAAGCGAAACACAACCAAAACAGAATAAACATTTATAAAAGTTTTCATTATACCAATCAGAGTGTAGAATATAAATCCAAATGGCTTCATAAGAGCCTACAACCCAAAAATAATTAACTAACTAGCCTATTACATTAGATCTAAACTGCTAATTCAAAACAGAAAATAAAATAAACTTAAACAGCTTCTAATCCAAGCAATACCATCGAATTATCCATCTCCTTAACCTGCAGCGATAATAGGTTGGGTGAGCATTGAATGCCCAGTAAGAAGTAAATTCAGTCATCATCCTCATCGAATTACATCAGTCGAAATAACATAAATAAACAGAAATCATATGGCATAAATAGCAATAACAATATCAGTAGACATGTTATGCAATCAATCCACACAAAGCACTCCACTATCCGGTGATCAGCCGGTTCACAAATCTCCACTAACAACCCGGCCCACGACCTTACGGTCAATATGTCTCCACATCCATTATTCCACTGTACAGCGTGGTTTTGTCGGATTCGCAACCTACCGGGCTCAATTCCCAAAGCTATTTATACCCTTTTTTGGAATTAACACCCAAGGATAGTCACCCCTAACCTTTTTGGGAATTTATACCCAAGGACGGTTCCCCTAACCTTTTCTGGGAATTTATACCTAGGGATTGGTCACCCCTAATCAAGTATATACAATCCATCTTCCAAATCTCTAGCTACCCGGTTGACCGGACTCAACCATCAAACTACCCCGTAGGATTGCCGGTGATAATATCCTTCGAAAGCTATTCGTGCGCCCATACACACGAATAATCCTTGGGACACCATCACAAGCTTCCTTCCCATCATACTAGCATAATCATCACATGCTAAAACAACCAATTCAATCGTATCATAAATCAAGTTATAACCATCATATCCGAAATAACGAGATAAGCATATTTAAGCAATGAAAAGTTGGAATCAGTCAAATAAGATCAAAATACACATTTCCATGAAGTTCCAAGTCAAACAGACCAATTTGGTCATTCTCGGCGAGCTGAGGTGTCTTCAAGTGGGTCTCGGTGTGCCTTCGGTGACCTTTCGGCGAGCTGAGGGGGTCACCGAGGGTTCTAATGGGTTTTCAGGGTCTGGGTTTTAGTCAGAACGTTAGGTTCGACGTGCTGCTCGGCGTGCCAAGAGGGTCTTCAGTGACAATTCCGAGGAACTTAAAAAGTCCTTTGAGATTCGGCGCGGTGTTCGACGCACCGAGGAGGTCCTGAGTATGTTTGGTGAGATCTCGGCGTACCGAGAGTACGACGAATTGGATTTTGGGATGGTTCTGTGAGGCGGCCGGCGCATCGAGGAGGTTGCCGAACTTCACTGTTTGGCCAATTTTGTGTGTTCTGATCTCCTCCTCATCTCTAATCATAAAACATTGTTAAGTGACCCTCCTTAACTTTGAATTCCGCACAAAACCAAATAATCCAACATTAATAAACATCATTAATTTATATTTACATGATTCAAAAAACAATCATAATATCACACGTTAATGACTTTTGAGAAACCGAGAGAATTATACAGATTTCACAACTTACCACTATGCTCTTTGATCTTAGTGTGCTCCTTCTTACTATTTCTTCTTCTTCTCAAACCAGCTATTTTTCTCTCCTTTTTCATCATGAATATCATCTTTTTTTTATAAGAGATATAGACATTAGGAGAGAAATTTGATATTAAATAAGAGCAAGAGTAATCCATTAATTGAACTCACAAAATCAAAGCATATAAAGTTATTTACAACTACATTCACATGCATCCATAATCAATGTTTCTAGTGCAAGTGTAATCATGCAAGCAAGAGTAAGGTATTTTCACAAGATAAAACTAGAATTAACTCTAAATACATATGTGTCTTAGAATCTTTTCCTTGTGAATTTTGATACAACTATTTAATCAAAAAGTGATTCCTAAAATGATAATTTCAACAAAATTATTTCAAAACTTTTCAATAATTTCTAATAATGGAAAAAATATTTATAAATAATAGATATCTTTCTTTCTCACGCACCCCCAACCTAAACCTTACATTGTCCCCAATGTAAACAATAAAATCAAATGGAATGTGGAGAAGAGAAAGAAACAATGCAACCCGATGGGTGTCAGCAAGGTCAGAATGGGAGTAGGCAATGAAGTACAAGAAAGCTAGCCATGGTGATGCACTCTTTTTCTGTTTATTCCTGTACTAACTCAACAAATACTATCAAAGCAACTAATAAAAAGAATGAAATCTAGAAAAATAAAACTAACTATATCCTCTTTTTGTTGGGATGTACGATTGCATTTAGCACATGCAACAAGCCTTTTAAACCCCTAGGCTTCCCTAGTGGATGAGTGAAGTCTCGTGAGGGTTTACAGAATGTTACCCACAAACATATGAACAAAAATAAAAAAGACACTGGATTTTGGATTCTGCAGATTGCGATCGAGCGCAAACTGATGGATCGTAAATAGATAAGCTCGATCGTAATGTACAGAAAACAGAAACCACCTAAACTTATCCTAATCTAATCATGCATAGATTACTGATGACTAGGTTGCCTCCCAGCCAACGCTAAGTTTAATGTCTTCAGCCAGACGTATACTTACATATACAAAGATACAAAGCTTCCTTCTTCACAACCTCTTTCAAAATTGGGTCCACTCTCCCGTGAATTACATGACTAGTGTTGGATTTTTCTTTTAAGTTCTTTTCATGTAAGCACAAGGAGGGTTCAGATCCCTTAAAGTCAACTGCCTTCCCACTAATGGCCATCTCATACCCACTGGACATTTCCAAATGTCTACTCTCCAAGCTAGAGGCAATACTAGGTGGGGGAATGTCAGGTGGTTCTCGATAGACATAGTCGAGTGTAACCGAAGGTGGTTTAAACTCGATGGGAGGTGGTGACTCAACTAAATATCCAAGAGGTGTGTTAGGAAAGGCAAGTGGTGGTTCTACCTTAGGATTCTATAGAGGATCTAATGGAATACGCGTGGATTCTAACAAAGAGTTCACCTCCGTGATGGAGGACTCAATGTCTAATTCATCCGTGTTAAAATTGGAAAGTATGTCCTCTAATGGATCCTTAGGTGGAATAAATGGGGGTGCTTTCTCAAATAATTCAGCAATGGTGTCGAAGGCAAAGAACTAGCTATCACCTGTATCAGAAGGTTGGAAAAGTGAGTTTTCAAGAAAGAAAAACTCACTTACATCCGGGGATTGGGAGGTATTGAAAATATTTAATTTAACCCTTAGGTTTCCAAAAGATAACTCTATAACTCTCGTCCTACAGTTTATACGTGCATTGGTTGTAGCTAAGAAAGGACGCCCGAGGGTGATGGGAATGTGCCTATCAGGATGCAGGACAGGTTCTGTATCAAGAATGATAAAGTCCACTGAAAAGTAGAACTTGTCCACCTATAGGATGACATCCTCAACACTTACTCGAGGTTGCTTGAGAGATCGATCAGCCAATTGCAAGACAACTGATGTAGGTTTCAGTTCCCCCAAACCTAGTTTC